>JASAMX010019541.1:0-98448 GCA_030248175.1 Microlaimidae sp. YZB2_3 | reverse complement strand
GTATCAGTTTATCTTCTTTTTTTTTGATGGAATCGTGTGAAAAACACTGTTTTAATTATGATATTTGCATACGTATAATTGTTTTGAATTTCTCCATGTCTGTTTGAACGAAGCGAATGGATGTTTGAAACCGATATCTGTTTGCTTTTCAATCAGAAACGCTTACGCTCCCGCTTCTGAGCATTTGAGCAAAACATTTAGTTGAGTTTTTGTTATTGTTAGTGCGTTGCCGTTAAGAATTTTTGCAGTGAAACCTACCCGCTAAATACTTTTAGGATGAAAAAATAAAAATATAAACTTATACGTGAAATGTTTTTCTATCTTACACTTGGACTTGATGGTTTTGCTTTAATAAAAAGTACAGCAGCGCGAAGAAGCGGTTTTTTCAGCCCAAGGGCGTATCGCCATCGCGTATATAATAATAGACAGATTTTTTTCTCTCCCTCCCCCTAAAAAATTTTGATTCTTTCACCCGAAAGTGGAGTGATCCCCTCCCCCTACTATAGGGAGCCTGACCAAAAACACCTGGATGTAACTTTAGCCGGCTGGTCGGACTCGTTTACCGGAGTTAGAAAACATACATGGGCACGGGGGGGGGGGGGGTTGGGAGGTTAACCCACCCCATTCTGAGAAAGGGGTTTAAAACCCCCACTGAGAAGTGGGGGAGCGAAAAGTAACCCCCCCCAATTTGGAAAAACGAAGAAAAATGTCTTTAACCAATGACTTTCTAACTGCCTCCAAACTTGAGTTTTGAAGTCAAAACTGAATGTTTTTAAGCAATAAAAAAAGCTCAAAAATGCAGTAAAAAGGGCTTTTTGACCTAAAATTAGTGTTTTTTACCTATTTTTTCTTCAAAATCGAAAAAGATATGGGTAACGCACTCCAAAAAAAACGATATGGGCATGTTGTTGGTTCCCCCCCGGGGTCCCACTCCGGCCACTGCCCGAGGAGAAAACTAATTTATAAAGATTATATACATACATGCATACATGGGCAAGTTGGTCCGGAGTGGGGGGGGGTTAGGCCCCAAAGTAGGGGGGGGGTTAAAATCCGAGAAACGCAAAATACCCATATCGTTTTTTTTGGAGTGCATTTTACCCATATCGTTTTCTCGATTTTCGAAGGAAAAAGAGGTAAAATAAGCTAATTCATTTCAAAAAGCCCTTTTTATAGCATTTTTGAGCTTTTTATTGCTTAAAACATTCATTTTGACCTCAAAACTTAAGTTTGGAGGCAGTTAGAAGTCATTTTAAAGACATTTTTTTAATAGTGAGTAGGGTATTAGGTAGACTATTAAAATAATAGTAAATAGCCACTACGTAAAATATAATTTCAAATTCAAACTATTTAAATTACTTGTCTGTTTGTTTTTCATATTAAACAAATATTTAGTTTTCGCTTACGATACGCAGCGTGGTTAAAATTTTTTTATTGAAATTCTTCATGGCTTGTTTCGGCTGTCAGAATTACTTATTTGGTTTTTTTTTATTTGAGTAGATATCGTCGTTACTACGGCAAAATGAGACACAATTCGTATCAATTATATGCGATTGTGACTCATTTTAAATTTCTAACCACTCTTTTAACACCTGAATGAGTCCCGATCACGTTAATTTATAGTTAATTATAATGACTGTGGCTCATTTTGCCTTAGCAATGACGATATTTATCATGTTCCTATCAAACCGGTCACACAACTTTTAATAAGTAAAAAAACTTACACAACTACAACTCAAAACTTAAGTTTTTGTCTTAAAAATCATGCACTATACTTTATTTATATACGCAACAAAAAAAAACAATAATAATAGGATTTGTTTATATTTTATTGAAATGTAATTAATTTAAAAATGCTAAGTGTCCGACATATTGTTTAGCAGTAGTGTTCATAATAAAGATTAGACACGGGAAAGCGTTATTTTAGAAGCACAGCTATGAAGGTGGTATTGAAAGCCCCTCAGCAGGAAACTTGGATCCATGATTAATACTAAAGCGATTTAGGGTCGATGGAGCCTTGGGAACTTGAAGCTGGACCTTGGAGCCAAAAATAGGGAACTTGGAGCCGTATGTGGGGAACTTGGAGCCAAATATAAAAATCGCTAAAAATGTGTACCTAACCCTAAGCGAAGCCTCAATCTAACCCCAAACCAATTTTTTCTTGAAGGCTCCATGTTCCCATTGCTCGTGGCTCCGAATTCCCAAAAATTTCCGATGGCTCCAAATTCCTTGCTTGTGGTTCTAAAACCCCGTAACACTAAAGCTATTATGACCTTTTAAAAATTATTAATTTTAATAGAAATATACTATCCGAAGCTTTAAATTTAAACAAATTGTGTTTTTTTTTTTTTTTTTTTTTCTTTTTTTTTTTTTTTGTCTACGGCTCGGACAGTATTAAAACATTGCACTGATTTAGTATGCACCAAGAAACAAAAGACTAATAATATCAAGTGAAATTAGGTAGGGAGAAGCCTGGGTGGTTGGAGTGGTGGATGGAGGAGTGGGAGGAAGCAGAAAAGAATTAATAATAATAATAATATAAATCAATAAATGGCTATTATAATAGCTTCCTCTCCTGCATTTTAACTCGCCGAAATACTTAAAAATGGCTACTATACCCATTATAGTGGAGAGTGTCATTTAAATGGAGAGGCTCATTAGTTTGAAAGGCCACCTTTTCTGTACAAAAAATTTTTTATATAGAAATATGCTATCTATTAAAATGAATTTTTAGAAGTATAAATTAAATAAATATAAATAAATAGAAGTTTTTGATAAAAATATACTATCTATATACTATTTAAAAAATATAAAATTATTAATTTTAATAGAAATATACTATCCGAAGCTTTAAATTTAAACAAATATAATTAAATCCACGTCGGGCTGCAATTTTAAAAAAAATCATCCTCCATTCTTTACGGAAAATCGTATATACACCATAAATAAAGTAAAGTTTCGATTATATTTTGCGTAACATAAAAGTTTTTGAAAGGGTAACATTTATCCTCTATATAAAAAGTATTTTTACTAATAAATGCCGAAAAATTAATGTTTTTGAGGGTTTTAAAAAAATTTTCAATTTTATGTTTAATATCAATAATTATTTCAACTAATTTATCAATATTATTAATGTGCACTATATAATCGTGGTATTTTTGCCCTTTTAACACCCACATTGAATTTTTAAACACGCAGTAATTGATTACAAAAAATACCCTTTTTTTCGTGTTTTACGATGTATTTTCCAAAAAGGCACGTATTTGCGAGAGTTTGTAATATCCGTATCTGCGTAATTTTAAAAAAACCGGTATAGAAAGAAATGTAAACACTCTTTGGCTTTCACCACTACAAAAACTTGTAAAATTTGTATGTTTACATAATTTATTATTTAATTCTAGCACAACTAAAAATATTCAATACTTTTCAAACAATCGAATACATATTCAGCTTAATTTATATAATGCTTACGTAAAAAGTTCGAAAATTTAAAATTGAAAAGAACTAGTGGCCGCACCTTTAAAACCTTAAAACCTTGAAATCATGTCGTTGTCTTTTAAATTTTCAAACAAAAGTTTTTCTTCACCTTCAAAATTTTTTATATATATTAATCAAGAACACCATGTCTATACAAGAATTACGGTAAAATAAAAGGCAAAAATATAATTAGACATGACAAGATAAATTAAGATTTATTGCGCATGACGTAAAAACTGCATTTTTTAGTGTGATATCTTTTCACACTTTTTAGAGTGTAGCTTTTCATAAAATACGTAAATAATACTTAAATTTGATAATTTTTTTAATTAGATAATTTTTTTTAAAATCAACATTAAGTTTTAATGAAATACAAGGAGTTTATGTCTTACGGCTGCCATACCTTTTTCGGATCAATTTGCGCTATTTTGTAAAAGTAATGAAGTTTGGTCTGATGATACTGGTTCTTTAGAGCCAGAAGCAGGGAACTTGGAGCCATCGGACTTTCTTAGGAAATTGAAGCCACCAACAATGCGAGCTTAGAGTCCTTATAAAAAATTGGTTTGGGCTTAGATTTAGGCTTCGCTTAGGCTTAGGTAAACGTTTTAGCGATTTTTACTTATGGCTTCAAGTTCCCAACTTAGGGTTTCAAATTCCCCACTTATGGCTCCAAGTTCCTTATTTTTTCTCCAAGTTCCAGCTCCAAGTTTTCTCGGCTCCATCGACCTTAGATCGGTTTGATGACCGTAGTAAACTAATAATTTATATTGAAGCTTGTTATTAATTTTAAAATTTTTAGCACAATTATGCCGCGAACAATTATTTTTAAGCTATTTATAATTATAAAACTTATTTCGTTGACCGCGTAGTTGTTTATAACTTTTATAACTGTTTTTTTTTTCTTTTTTTAAATAATGTGGTTTTACTTTAAGGGTTTTTGTTTTTTTGTGGGGGTTTTTTTTTTTTTGTCTTTTTTTTTTTTTTCTGGTTCTTTGTTCTTCTCTTTTTTTCCTTTGTTTCGTCGCTTCTGTTTTCTCGAGGGGGGGGGCGTGGGTTAGGGCGCGCGGGGGTGGGTCGTGGGGTGGTGTTTTTCCATTTTTTTTTTTTTTTTTTTTTTTTCTTTTTATCCTCCCCCCGGCGGGTGGGGGGTTCGGGGGGGGGCCTCGGCGTGGGGGCCGCCCCCCCGGTCGCAAACAAGCGGGTCGTTTCGGAGGGATGACCGGGTGGTTGTTGTAAAAAAAAGAAGTCTGGGGGTGTGTGTGATATTGAAATTGGACATTAAATATGAAACTTTTAAAATTGAAAACACTAGTACACATGTTTTCACATAACACATGTTTTCAAACACATGGTTTCATTTACATTTACATATGTTATTATTTTTTACTTACATAAAATTTATTTTGCTATTTTTTGTAATTATGTAGCATTAATGTATAAAAATATCCCAACGATAAGAATTCGAATGTGTGGCAAAAAGTAGGAAACAAATGCGATTTGAATGTTTACAAATGATTTTTTTGTTTTGAATGTATATGATTCATTGAAAAAAAATTGTAATTATTCCGAAGTAATTAATATGAAACAAAATGTGGTAATGAAAAAATGTTGACAGTTGGAGTAGGACGGGCGCTATCTGACTGCGCCAAACGACATCTTCTCAAACCTTCGAAACGAGAAATATAAACCCAATTCCTTTATAATTAAAAGCAAAATAGATTATTAATACTAAAGCTATTATGACTTTTTAAAAATCATCAATTTTAATAGAAATATGCTATCCCAAGCTTTAAATTTTACCCAATATAATTAAATCCACCTCTGATCGCACCTCCATTCTTTATGGAAAATCATATATACACCATAAATAAAATAAAGTTTCGATTATATTTTGCGTACGTGAAAAAGGGTAACATTTTCTCTAAATAAAAAGTATTTTTACTAATAAATGCTTAAAAGTTAATATTTTTGAGGGTTTTAAAAAATTTTCAATTTGATTTTTAATATCAATTATTTCAACTAATTTATCAATATTATTAATGTGCACTATATAATCGTGTTATTTTTGCCCTTTTAACACCCACATTAATTTTTTTATAGAAACAGTGCTGTATTTCGCGAGATATCGTATGCCAAAGATCGCAATTTTCTATAGTTAAGAAAACTATACTGAGAATTAAGTTTTTTGCTTGGAAATGTTTGGATTCTAATGAGTAATTTTTTGATCCTTGAATATTAAATATATATGCACTTTGAAAATAAATGTAAATTTTCTAATGCTAAAAAATTTAGCATTAGATTATTTCATTACTACGAATGTCGTATGAATTTGAGAGATTTCAGTGAGCTACTACTAACAGTAATTTTTTTTGTTTTCTTTTTTTAAAAAAAAACTCGCAGTAATTGATTATAAAAATTACCATTTTTTTCGTGTTTTACGATGTATTTTCCAAAAAGGCACGTATTTGCGAGAGTTTGTAATATCCGTATCTGCGTAATTTAAAAAAAAACGGTGTAGAAAGAATTGTAAAAACTCTTTGGGTTTTACCACTACAAAAGCTTGTAAAATTTGTGTGTTTACATAATTTGTTATTCGATTCCAGCACAACCAAAAATATTCAATACTTTTCAAACAATCGAATACATTATGTAGCTTAATTTATTTAATGGGTTAGACATATGTAGCTGAATTTATTTAGCCTTAAGTAAAAAATTCAAAAATTTAAAATTGAAAAGAACTAGTGGCCGCACCTTTAAAACCTTAAAACCTTGAAATCATGTCGTTTTCTTTTAAATTGTCAAACTAAAGTTTTTCTTCACCTTCAAAATTTTTTATATATATTAATCAAGAACACCATGTCTATACAAGAACTACGGTAAAATAAATGGTAGAAATATATTTATACATGACAAGATAAATTAAGATTTATTGCGCATGACGTAAAAACTGTATTTTAGTGTGATATCTTTTCACACTTTTTAGAGTGTAGTTTTTCATAAAATACTAAAATAATACTTAAATTTGATAATTTTTTTAATTAGATAATTTTTTTAAAATCAGCATTAAGTTTTAATGAAATACAAGGAGTTTATGTCAGCTTACGGCTGCTATACATTCTTCGGATCAATTTGCGCTATTTCGTAAAAGTAATGAAGTTTGGTCTGATGATACTGGGTCTTTAGAGCCAGAAGCAGGGAACTTGGAGCCATCGGACTTTCTTAGGAAATTGAAGCCACCAACAATGCGAACTTAGAGTCCTTATAAAAAATTGGTTTGGGCTTAGATTTAGGCTTCGCTTAGGCTTAGGTAAACGTTTTAGCGATTTTTACTTATGGCTCCAAATTTCCAACTTAGGGTTTCGAATTCCCCACTTATGGCTCCAAGTTCCTTATTTTTTGCTCGTAGTTCCAGCTCAAAGTTTTCTCGGCTCCATCGACCTTAGATCAGTCTGGTGGCCGTAGTAAACTAATAATTTATATTGAAGCTTGTTATTAATTTTAAAATTTTTAGCACCATTACACCGTGAACAATTTAAACTATTTATAATTATAAAACTAACTTCGTTCATCGCGTAGTTGCTTATAACTGTTTTTCTGTTCTTTTAAATAATGTGGTTTGGTTTTAAAATTTGACATTAAATATGAAATGTTAAAAATTGAAAACACTAGAACACATGTTTTCCCATAACACATGCTTTCACACATGGTTTAATTTACATTATAACATGATATTAATGCTCTCTTTTATCAAATAATATCTATTGCCAATACTTCTAAGCCAGTTTAAATACAAAAAGCTTTTCATGTAGCAAAATTTGAAAGTCTACTCGGTGAAAATGTGTTGTCCAGTATTAATGTTGAGTTTAAAAAAAAAACGGAATATTTTCTCTTTATTAACAAAGGTTTATTATCTCATTTTAATTAAATTTGGAGTTAAAACATTTTTAAGAGGCAAAAACCAAAAAGATACTCTTTTGAGGAAAATCCGGTCTATCTGTCCGGTGTAAATATGCTTGTTAGTGTTTTTCTTCTTAAAAAATTCAAAACCCTTATGACATTTCCTGAATTAAAAACTTTCCTATGATGCCTTATTTAAATATTTCTTGTTTTGTGATTATGGAGGAGGTTCCCAACCTTTTTTTAGTTATAATGCGTTGTTCAGCATAAAAATGTTTAGTTTTTTAATTCAAAGTTCTTACAATATTTCCCGCACTGAAAACCTTTCATTGATGTTTTACATAGCTTTGTCTGTTTAGTGATTGGGGGAGCTCCTTTTTAGTAAAATTGCTTTGTCCAGCATAAAGACGTTCATGTTGATCTTTAAAAAAATACGTGATATTCTGGCTCTCCATTGACTATGAAATAACATTTACCCATGTTTAATCCATTTGAGCGACAAAACAAATTTCCACTTCAAAAATCTATAGGGTATCTTTTCGTGAAAATGTTTTGTCCACCAAATAGATGTTCATGTATTTATTAAAAACATTATTGGGCCATTAGCTTTTCATTGATACCTTATCTGTCCTAATCCATTTTGTGGTTGGAGAGAAATTAGGGAGGACACACCCAAACAGACAGACAGACACACAATATACGTTTACATATATATGGATTATTAAATAAATAGTTTATATAAATGAATTACTTTTAGCAATGAACTTTTTATATAAGCTTTAATTTCCATTAAAACAAAACAAACAAAAGAAGTAATTGCATTCTTATAAAAAAGTAAAATGATAAAAAGGGGTATTAGTCTGCATTTAAGAGTTCCGGCCACACAATGATAGAATTTTAGTGTAATTTGACGGTTTCTTGAGATAAAACAATCAGGTTTATGATTATTTAGATCAGATTCAAAAAAGGTTTATCACTTAAACCAAAATTAATTGAAATTTATTTTTTGATTGCTCGTGGTACGGTTTTCATTTTAAGGTACCAATAGTTTACCGCTGATTTCTTATTCATCGGTAGCTATTTTTTATTTATTTGGGAGTAAACTAGCGTTCGGGGACATGTCCATTAAAGGTATGTGTTGTTTTAAACTCTTACAAAATTTTTTTAATGGTAATGTTGTGTATTTTTTTATTTTTTATCGAGAAACCGATCAAAAATACACAAAGAAGTTGTAGTTTTCTTGTAGACAGATCTGGGGCCGATTCTGGCGCGCGGTTAAAAATGCTAACCCCAGGGTAGGTTTTTTTACGTGCTTAAGAATGCGAGTGCAAAATCAATTTTACCTAGGTAAAAGTCGAGTTAAATTTTTGATCTGATGTAATAAAAATTGAAAAAAAAATTATAATCACAGCTTTCTTTGACAAGCGCAAAATCTCCACTTTTTTGAATTTACAGTTATTTCTTATACATACAAATATAACCTTGTAATTTAAAAAATGGCGATTTCGCGCTTGTCAAAGATTACTATGAGTATATTTTTTATCACATCAAACATGACACATACCGCGTATATGTGTCCCTTCCGTGAAAACTCAAAGTACAAGCGTTAATAAAAGGTGATTATCTTTCCCCTTTCATTGTCCGGCCTGTGGTGTAATGGATAGCACGCCAGATTTCACTTTGGAGTTTACGGGTTTAGTTCCTGTATCGGCCAAATTTTTCAATAAATTTGGCTGTCTAAATTTTTCAGCGCCTGGTTATTTCTGCTTCTACATTGGGTCGTCACATAAACTACAGGAAAACTAAAACTTTGTTGTGTTATTAGTTCTCCGTATAAAGAAAATCATTTTCATAATGGTTTAAATTTCTTATTCAGTGAGCAACTGCACAAAACTAGATGCTTTTATAAAGTCAAATATGTACACCTCAGACTAGTCCACCTCTTTTCTGTCTGAACTTTAGCCAGGGGAAAAATCGTCCATTTTTCCTACTCTATTTTTATATTCTTAGATCATTTTTCAAGGCTAGTTTTTTAAAATTTATTTGGGAGTAGACTAGCGTTGAGAAACCTGTCCACCAAAAACGTGCTGTTTTAAACTTCTAATGATAATGTTGTAATTTTTTAACTGGTAATATGGCCAATTTTTCTTTTTTTTTTCTCGGGAAACCTAATTAAATTTCTTTTTTATCTGAATGACGTATTTTATATTTTAATAATTATATAAATATTTATTGTAAATACAAGCAACTAGGGTATTAACCCGAAGTTAGGAGTTAAAAAAATCAACAAGGATTAAGATTTTATTAGCTTCTATTAAAAACAAACATGCAAAAATTATTAAAATATCGAGTTGTCCCGTTTAAACAAAGAATTCCATAAAATTTCTGGAAAAAATTGAAAAATTTAATTTTTAGCAAAAGTTTTTAACTACGTTCCAGCACGTAGTTGAAACGTTTTTAATGGATCGGCTTTATTTGGCGCTTTCAAACTTTTAATTTATGCCGTGTTTTTCCGCTTATCATTACGATTTTTATATTCTTTTGAGAAGATTATTACTCGAATATATTTTATATGCCAAATTATAAAACATAAATTTAAAAATATATTTATTAAAATGCTGTTTTAAACCCAAAAGACAATTTTAATAAATTTTCAATGTATTTTAAAACAAATTGACTAGGCAAGCTAATACCATTGAGCCTGAACTGAATGTTTTTATGGACAATACAACTTGAAAGCAATTTTTAATGTAATTTTTAATTTTTTTTAATGTATCAAAATTGTACGATTTTAAAATCGTACAATTTCGATTAGATAAAAATTATTATCATCAAAATAAAACTCTTTTTGGCCAAAATTTTTGGCAATTTTGTGTTTTATAGGTGTTTTTTTTATTTAGCACAATGGTATTAAAAGTAAAAATATAACCAAAGGTCGACAGATATTGCTTAAACAATATACATAAAGCGTTTCATATTTTACACAACTATTTACGTACCGTTTTCGCACAATGTTTCGTAAAAAATTTACAAAATATTTAAGCATAAAACTTTTAAACCTATAACACGGCTAAAACGGCATATATTTTTTTTAAAATTTGAATTACTTAATAAAGTAATTCTATTAATTTTTTTTAACATTTTGTTTATTGTAAAAGTTTTAGAATTAAAAAAATATTCTAAAAAAGAAAAATGACAGAAACAGCAGTTAAGAAGAATATTATGAAACAATGGGCGAACGAGTGAATAACAATATTGGCGATTCTGGAATCGAGATAGCGAGTACGATTCCTCCAATTTACTTTCCGCATGGGTCATTGCAGGCGCTTTGTTGTTGACATCCACACTAAATATATTTCAAACAGTTTTAACAAGTTTAGCATTACATACAAATTTAACTTTATTACTAATCAGTATGCATTTTTGCAAATCTACTAATAAGGAACAGAAAAAAATTATTTACATATTATGTTTTAATATGATTTTTTGGACTAATAAAACTTTATTAAGCTGACTAAAAAAAGTTTCATTTAAATATTTAGAAGAAGAAGAAGGTGACTTACGCCGCTGCTGCTGCTGCTGCTCTGGCTGCTTCTTCTGCCGACGCAAGCCTCAGCGGTCATCAGGGTGCCCAAAACAAAAATGGCGGCGCAGAGAGCGGAGTACACGATCCTCATGATTTCAGTGGTTCTAAATAATCACATTTTAACCAAAAAACCTATGTTTAAATTTAGTTTTACAACATTCTCTTGTTTAAAATCATTGATTTTTTATATGTATTTTAAATCCATGTATTTAAATATTTTATTTTTTGTTCCAAAATTAAGCTAAAAAACTTTTTTTAAATACCTATTAAACAATGATCCGCTCTAAAATAATTTATCGCCTGTAAAAAATTAAATAAAACCAAAGTAAATTGGTAAAAAAGATTTGCACTAAAGAAAACTTTTTCAAATGTGAATATATCATCAATCAATTAGTGAATTTACATTGTATACCAGTTTATGGCAAAATAATTTCGGCACTCTTTAAAAATATAGGTACAAAAAGTTTTGTGATCATAATACTCATAACTATGAAGTTATCATAATAAAACTGATAAAGAACCTAAATCATGGACTATACTTTAGTATCCCTAAACAATTTAAGCCAACCTAGAATCCAAGCTAATCTTTATCATATTTCTTTATTTTTATTTAATACTGAGTTCTAAAAAATATCAATCTATACAATGATACATTACGTAACAATTCAACCTTTTAGTTGCTATAAAAATATGTTCACTGAAAAATATTTTGGTACACTGGATTTTTTTATAAAATAAACTAAAGTTAATTAAAATTTATTAGTAATGTTAATATTTCTAATTCTGTTATTTTTGATTTGATTGTCATTGCACAAGTTTTTACCCGTACAAATCTAAAACATCTCAAGCGAGTTTCGAGCAATCAAATGATTTTTATTAGAAAAAACTCATTAAAACATAAAAAAAACCAGACAAACCTTGAAATTTAGATCACTACTGTAAAATAAATGAAGAAAATTCGGTAACGATAAGAATCGGTGAATATTCCACTGGAACAATTCGCGAGTATTTATAGTTGCTGAAGCGGTGCTTTTTCCTGAGGGTGCCATAACAAGAATTCGCTATCGTTCGCTTTGTTCTATTCAACAACAACAACTTTGCATGTATTCTTTTCTTTTTTTTTCGTAACAATTTCAATTTGGATCGTCTTTGTGAGAATGAGGGAGAATTTGTACTTACGGGAGTTCAAACGGGTTTTATTGCCGCAACGTCAATTTAACACCCCTGAAAGTATTTCCGTAAAGTACGCAAAAAATTCGGAAATAAAAGAAAAAAATTAGTTTGTTTACCATTCAACGTGTTATACACTCATCGAAGTGGAAAATTCTTCATGTAGTTATGGTATAGGTGTTTTGTGTTAAAACAACTACGCAGGATTTTGACTTTTTAGTTTTTTTAGTTTTTATGATGCCTTCAGTTTTATCGAACACAATCAAAATCGGACAGATACGCTTCATGGCCGCTGTGAATTGCACTATTATTTTGTTAAATAGAATCGGCTATAACATGTTTTTGAGCATTAACATATTAAAAAAATTTTATTGGAGAAAATATTATTCGTATAAATTTGAATGTTAACATTTAATGCAAGTGAAAGAAGACAAAACGCTTATTCTTCTAAACGATTAAAAATCTCATTATGTTATTATCAATCAAAATTTAAATTATGTGAATTTGATAAAAAAATTTAGAAGTTATTTTTGATTTGAGATGTTCTATAATATTGCTTAAATAAGCATGTGAAATTAAATGTGAAATATTTTTTTATAAAGTTTTTGTTAAAGATTGTTCATTTTAATATATGTGAAATCACAGTCGTGCTTTGAAATTATACTTATTTCTTCCAAAGTGTTTTTATTATTATAAAATAATCTTTTTATTGGAAGGCGATAAAACTTTTTAGTGCTGAAATTAATATGCATAGCGGTGTCCAGTTGATTTTGCGCAATCTCAAGGTAAATTGTTGCTCGTGGGCAACTTTTTAAATTTTAAACTTAAAAGACATCAAACTGGATCAATTCTGCTTTTGTTTCAAATTCAATTATCAAAAAGTCATTTACTTTGATTTTAAATAGAGGCAATAAAAAAACGTGTGTTTTTGCAACATAATTACGTAAAACAATATTATTGTTTCAAAAAAAACAACTAAAAAAACTAAAGAACTTGAATTTTTCCGTTTTTCAGCGGCGTTGTAATTAATTACAATCATTCAAAAACTATATAATTTAAATTAATACGTTATAAATTCGTTCAAGCATTTTTAATTACTATTTATTACGATATTTTTTTGTTCGAGAATTATTTTTTGCAGTCTGTTGTTATATGGAAAATCACGACAGTTAATTCAATGTACACAAAGGTCTTGAAATATTTAAAAATAATTTGTATATGACTTTGGTTAACGAAAGAAAACAAGATCATAATACACGAAAATAACAATTAAACAGAAAACTTTTATTCTAAAAAAACAGCTGGTTATAAATACTTATTTCTTTTTCATTTTTTTCCGGTCATATACAAATTATTTTCAATTCTGCTCGAGACCTTTGTCTACATTGAATAAACCGTCGTGATTCTCCATTACGAGATTCTTTTCTTAGAGCCGAGCGCTTAACAGATTTGTTTGTTAATGTTTCGCTGGGTTGATAGTTGATATACCACGATCTAGAAATCCTCCGGCCCCTTCAAGTTTGAATATAACCTATGAAAATTGGGTGGGAATATACGTTTTATTAATGCACTTATGACTTAGAATTCAGTTTATTATACAGTATTTAATTGTTATATTTTATTTCAGCCTTTTAGCCAAAAAAATTGAGTTTCCGCGCTATTTATGAAACAGCGTGCTGTTCTTCGTTTTTTCTTTCTCCAGACATCTACAGGGTTTTCTAGATAAAATATTGTCCAGGTTTCTGAAAATTATAGTATATTTTTTAAAATTGTCACTTTTCATTGTTTTTATTGACATTATTTTTTTAAATACACAAAAAATATTGTTATCTTTATTGCGCGAGTTTACTGGAATATGTAGCCGACCAAATAAAATCTCCAGTGCAAATTTAATTTAAGATATGAATAAGATGTTTATATCACAAATTAAGTTTTGTAAAAGTAAAACAATAAAACAAAATAACCAAAAATATAGTCTTTTAAAATTTATAAAAGTTTTAATATCACGAATTAATAAACCTTCATTACCAAAACTAACTGCCAAAAATTACAAAAACATAAAACATGTCAATCCTTATTAAAAGTAGTGAAAATTTTATAACAGGACTAGAATAAAATAGTTAAATTTTATTAGGAAACAAACAACAGATCCATATAACAAAAAACGCAAGTTTATACGATAACATTCATATCTTTGTCTATGGCAGAATAAGTCACAGCCAATACAAATGCACATGAACCTGACTCTTTTTCAAAATTGAAACTGCAACCAGTTTAATTATAATAAGTCACAATTTATGTAATCTATACTGATTCTGTCGACAACAAGAATAAACCCTTTATGATTATGCGTTTCAGATGCAGTATATAAATCGCGCCACCATTCTCTCTGCAAAACCATGGAAACCGGACGCAAAGTTTATCATTAACTGGTGGTGAAACGGTTCATGTCTTGTGTTTAAGACGCACGCTTTCGCTTAAATAGTCAGAAAGGGTTAATTTTTTCTAAAACCCTTCATTGGTCTGAAGCTTCCTGCGCCATTAGATTTTCCTTGTTTTTTCCGCTTGGATGGGGAGGACGGCCATTCCCTTTGATCGTTGCTTAATCCGGACCCGTCCGCCCTGTCGTCCGCCAGGGAATCCGGATTACTGTCTCTAAAATATCACAAAATTTGTGGGATTTACGGTTCTTAGGATTTAATTTCGTTAGGATTTTTCGTCGTTGGGATTTACGGTCCTTGAAACCAAAATTAGGTAAATCTAACCCCGAATGGTGTGGGATCTCTAGAGCCGTCAGCAGGAAACTTGAAGCCGTTAGAAAATTTTCGTAACATAGAGCCGATAAAATGGGAATTTGGAGCCAAAAATAAAGCAATAGTTTGGGGTTACTAGGTTTAAGCTTTGGTTTCAGAATAGGTTTTAACAATTTTACAGTTTCGGCTTCAAGCTCCTAATTTTCGGCTCCAAATTTTAGCTTTAATTTTCCTTGGCTCCAGTGACCCTAAATCCCCAATGTGAGGGTTTATGGTCGTTGAAGCTGAGAGCGCTTAGAACTGCAATTTGGAGCCGAAAAAAGGAAGCTTTGAATCGGAAATTAAACTCCTTGGAACTTAAGACTAAGCCACAGTCTGAATCTATTCCCAAACCATTTTTTTTATGTTCGGCTCCAAGTTTCCTTTTGCGCTGGTCCAAGTTTCCAAAATTTTTAACGGCTCTCAATTCTTTTTTTGCTTCAAACACCAGTTGTAAAAATATAGGATTTTCGGAACCTTACGCAGGGAATTTCGAGCCGTCAAAAAATATTGGAAACTTGGAACTAAAAAAAAGGTTTGGGATTTGATTTTGGCTTAGGTATAGATTTTTAACGATTTCAAATTTTTAGCTCTAAGTTTTTTATTTTCAGCGCCAAGTTTCAGTTCTAAGCTTTCTCGGCTCCAAAGTCTATAAATCGATGTAAACGGAGCAGCCCGGCACAGAACAAACCGAACCAGTTGGTGATGGTCTTAAAACAAAAAAAAACAGTGTTCATAACTACTAAGTTCAATTTTACTGACATATTGATACAAGCGAACCAGTCTCAAATTATTGTTACAATAAAGTGATAATATGGTTGTAAATGACTTTTTCTTGATTGTTTTTACATTAACCGCATTTTTATTCAGGGAACTAACTACTTGACAACCCAGATTTAGTTCTTTAACAGAATAGAAGGCTGCACGTTACCCTTGTTGAATCGCAGCTGTAAAGGAGCGAATTTACTTTATTGTAATTTTATTTGATGCATATATAAGTTTTATTTTTTTTATAATTAGCCTGTCTGCTTGTGTGTCTGCTGAACAAAATGCCCTGAACGCACTTGTACACTAGCCAGTCTGTGTGAATCGTTAGTCTTAATTTACTCAGGCCCAACGTCACTATTTACTGTTGATATGCACAAAAGCCAAATAATTTTATTATTTACCCAAAAATTTCTAAACTAAAAAAGTAAAAACGAAGGCAAAAAACCTGCTTTTGGAAATAACGTATATGTAGTCTGACTCAATGCGTATGCTGGAAAAAGTTTAAAGTAAGTTTATCTCATTCAGGAAATGTTTGAGTGATATAATATTTATTGTTATTGTATAGATAAAAATTTTGAAATCGTCGTTACTACGGCGAAATGAGCCACAGTTCGTATAAAATATGTGTGCATGCGACTCATTTTAAATTTAAAAAGGACTTTATTAACTACAGAATAAGTCACAGTCATGTGTATTTTATAATTACTGTGGCCCATTTTGCCGTAGTAACAACGAAATACAAGGTTTTCATAATCGTATAAGCAGGGAGCTTGAAAACTTTTAGGAACCAGAAGGATTTTGGGAATTTGGAGCTGAAAGTAAAAAATTAATTTGGGATTAGGTTTATGCTTAGGACTAAGTTTTACAGTGATTTCAAACGCTCGGCTTCAAGTTCCCCACCTGAAGTTGCAAGTTATCAATTTTCGGCTTTAATTTCCAGCTCAAAACTCCTTATTTCCTAATAGCCGCTAAATATTTTAGCTAAATACCCAATCATTTTTGCGATAAATCAACCGTACTAATAGCTAGATATGCTCGCTTAAAATTATTGTTAGTCAAAAAATTTTTCGTACAAACCACAGCTCTTACCGCGTCATCGTAGTTGAATAGCTTTTACCGGAATCTGCACTTTGTATATTCTGTTTTTTCCGATTGTTCATCGCCCATTCTTGTTGTCTACGGCGTTCCGCTTCTTTGGCACGTTGATAATCCTAAAAAACAAACAAAAATTTATTGTATACATTTTAAAACGTGACGTTTCATTTGTTACCAAATACTCATCATCAGACCTATGAAACACTAAAACAAAAAAAATATCATATAAATTGATACACTAATAAAATCTAAGAAGAAAATTAATAAGAAAAAGAGAAAATACAATAAAAATGTTTTCTCAAAAAACACTAAAAATATCTCAACATATAAAATTTACGTAAGAAAGTTTTATCGTCAGTTCTGTTGTTCATTATAAGATGTCGCTTTTTTTCTATAAGTTTTAATTCAAAAAATTCAAAGCAAAACAAAAATGCAAAGCCTTAAAAGGGTTTGTTTTAAGTTGCAGCATCTATTATTTCTATGTTTTCTAGATTTACGGTAACATAATTTCTATGTTTTATAAAATATAACAGTGATTATATTGCCAGTACTACAAGCAAAACACTTTGTTTTTTATTATAAAAAATAACCACAAATTAAGCCGTTACAAAAATTATAGATGTATATGTATGTATGTAAATAATTTAATAGTAAAAGATGTGTATGTATGTATGTAAATAATTTTAAAATTTTCTATGGAGAAACGGAAAAACCCCTTACATCTTCGTTAAGTTTCTTCATAATGTTGTCCAATTGCTTCATCATGATCAAATCTCGCTCCACTTCACCTGCTTCTTCCACGTCGTCCAAAGATCCGGCTCTGTTTAGCGGAAAGAACGTGTAGTCTTCCGTTGTCACCTAAATTTACCACTTTTTTCATTGCTCTCCTAATCTTAATATCATTGTTTTTATTGTCATGAGTTTATACTAAGTTTTCCGTGATCACCTAAAATTTATCATCCTCCTTTATCATTGTCACTTAAATGTTTTTTTTACTGCATAGTAGTAATATATCTATATTTTCGTTTTAATATCATGCTTTGGAGCTCTGGAGGTACCTCCAACTATTTAACAACAAAAACATTGAAAATTTTTCACTAAAGCAGATTAATAACACAGATTAAAAACTGTATTTTAATAGTTATTTATCAAATTACTTAATTTGTAACCTAAATGCAAATTTTTAAGGGCTAAAGTTGGTTAAATTTTGTATATTTTGGGAAAAGGTGGAATTAAAAAAAATTCTGCGTTTCTATTTGTTTAAAAAACCGCATTATTTTAATTGGTCCCCTTATGTCTTCATTCTTATTTTCAGCGTCAGCCAGATATAATTCAACCATGGTTTCGCTTAACTTAATGAATTTATAAAAACATTACTATAGAATCGGTAATAGATTGTTAAGTTATCTGTGTTAGGAAGAAAAAGTTGTAAACTTAACCACTACGATATGAAAATCCACCAACGTTGGGTCTTGTATAGTTATAGAAAATTTAGCCATTTCAATATTTTGGCTTCAAGTTTGCTACTTCTCGCTCTATTTTCTACTCGAATTTTCAACTCCTAGT
This sequence comes from Microlaimidae sp. YZB2_3, assembly GCA_030248175.1. Lineage (NCBI taxonomy): Eukaryota > Metazoa > Nematoda > Chromadorea > Desmodorida > Microlaimidae > Microlaimidae sp. YZB2_3. The sequence continues at coordinate 80,100 of JASAMX010019541.1, read as the reverse complement.
TTTTTTATACTGTCAGCTCGTAGTTTTATAATAATAATCCAATCATAAAAAAACTAGTGTTTTAAGAATTTTGGATAAATTGTATTTTTTTACTATCTTGCAATAACATAAATTATTTAATGTGTTGGTGCTTGTTTCACTTTTTGTATTAATGTTTACAGTTTTTTGGTTTTTTTGTTTTTGTTTTGTAAGATTGAATGTGATATACTTTATTTTTAATAAAATGTGAAACTATATTATTTAATAAAATTATTAATTTCCTACCATTGTATTTATGTACATTTCGAGGTGCGATAGGTCGTCATTTGGTAAATCTTGAAGGCGCACAAAAAAGAAAACGTAAGCCAACATGTTATGCTCCCTTTGTACAGTGAAATCGTTAAAAGTTGAAGTTTTTGTTTTTTGACGATTTAATGAACAAAAGTGTGGTCGCGAATCTAACGGAAGTTTTTTTGAACATTTAAAGCTAATTATATTTTTTGTCTTGCGTTTTGTTTTTTTGTTTTGCATTTTTTTTTTCTTCTTCTTTTTTGTTCTCGTGCTGTTTCGTCCGCTAGCATCTGGTTTCCTATCTGTTCTGCGCCATTTTGCATCTCGTAGTTGTCTGAATGTGTCCCGATATTCTATTATATTAATTTTATTTTTTGAATTACACTTTTGTTATTGTGTTATGTTAAAGAAATTAAATCTTAATTATTCTAGATAGATAATAATCGATATATGTGATATAATGCTTTTATATCCTCTATTATGAAATACACCTTTACGTACAGTGTTAAAGATTTAAGAAAGCTATTTCGCGTTATTTCGTATTAGAATAAAATGAATATACTATGTTTATACGCTTGAGTTTACGTACGATCTGTTATTCAACTAAAAGCGACCGCAAGGTTTCAATATAAATGGCAATAAAAATATTATGTATTGATTTCAAAAAAAAAAATTGTTTTTCCGTCCGATTTCAAGACAATATAACAAAACAAATTACAAAATAAAAAATTGTGTTATAGTAAAAGACGCTAACAAAATATTTAAACTGATTGTTTTTGTAAACTTTTTTAAAACATAGGCCAAATAAAAAGGCTAAAATTTGAACCCTACAATACAACGTCTCTTTTGCAGTTATATTATGTGCCGTTTTGATGATTTAGAGACGGAAAAGCCCTGAGTACTAAAGAGACTAAGAGCCTAAATTTTGGGACCTAGGAGCCCCACAAAAAGGTCACCTTAGAGCCAAGCCAATAGAGAAAAGCAAAAAGATTAGGAGAAGGAAATGGCAGGACCTTAAAACTGAATATCGAATAGCACAAAAAGGGAGACACATAGTGTCCAAAGAGCCAAAAGAGACAGAACTATAGGTGGCCAGGCGGGAATTAGGGAGTTATACTCCCCCCAAAAAAAACACGATTATAGCCAACATTCCCTCCCTTAAAATTTGGGGGTACGCCTGTCGCCGAAAGCCAAAACCTAACTAAAAATTGCAAGGGTTAGGTTAGGTAAGTTTTTGCTTAGCTTAGGTTTTGTTTAGCTTAGATTTTGCTTAGGCTTAGTTTAGGTTTAGCTTAGATTTTGTTTAGGCTTAGGTTTTGCCTAGGCTTAGCTTACCTTCTGCTTAGGCTTGAGTTTTGCTCAGACTTAAGTTTTGCTAAGGCTTGTCTTAAGCTTAGCTTAGATTTTGCTAAGGCTTAGCTTAGGTTTTGCTTAGGTTTAGCTTAGTCGCTGATTTTCTTTACCGTTTTTGGGGTAGGTTTTTGTCCTTCTCACCCCGTTTCCCGAAGACCCCGTAAAATTTGGGGGGTCCCAATACTAAAAAAGCTAAAAATGGGGTAATTAAGGTATAACCACAAAAAAAGATTTGGGATCCCCCCAAATTTCGGGGCTTGGGTATACCCCAAAAAAAAAAAATTCGGGAGGCTGCCCAGCCCACCATAGGTGTTTTTGGTTGGGTCCGCTAGGGGGGCCAAAATTTTTTAGGGGGGTCCATGGGGGTCCGGAGCCCCTGGATTTTTAGGGGGGGTCGACCCTGGGTGCGAGATTTCAAATTTAGGGGGTCAGGGGGGTCCAATTTTTTAACAAAATTTTTTTAACTCAAGAATTTAATTTAAGCGTTTTTAGGTCTAATATTGAATTTTATGTACTAAAACTGCCTATTTAGTCCTAAAAAATGTATTTAAACACTGTTTTTAACGAAAAAACCGTGTTTTTGACAGTAAATAAAAAATATACTTCCAAATTGGTCGGGAGGGGGGGGGGTCAGCCTCGCTAGGGGTGGGGTCAGGCCGGACCGCTCTCGAGCTTTGGGGGGAAGCGAGGGGCCCCCTGGATTTTTTCAAGGGGGAGCCCAAAATTTTGGCTCTAGGGGGGAGGGACCCCTCTGTCCCCCCCCCTAAACACCTATGCTGCCCACCAATGAACAGAACTATTTAGAAATAACGTTTGCATGCGTAAATCAACATCGTAAGAGGGACTAAAGAGCCAAACGTAAAAAAATAATAAAATAACTTATACGTATATATGTGTTCAGCAGAAAAACTCGTTAGGCGTGTTTGTTAAGCTATGCCACGCAAGAAAGTCAATTTTCTCAAAAATTGAGTTTAAAAAACTTACAAATTTTTAAATATTTAACACAGTTAAGAGCAGACCTGTGCACTGCTTCCCCCTCGGGGTTTTATTGGGGGGGCAATTCCAAAACAGGGGACACGGGGGCCAACTTTTTTGAAACGGGGGGGGGCAAACAGGGGAGAAAGGGAAAAAAGAGAAAAGAAGGAGAAAAAGGAAGGAAAAAAAGGAACAAAAAAGGCGAAATTTAAGTAAAAATAGGTCTAAAATCGCTTGAAAAGCAATGAAATAGGCTAAAAACTGCAAAAAAAAAATTGGCGATGATGGCGTCATAATACGTCAAAAATGGCGTCATAATTTTTGCGCACTTTTTCATTTTTGGGAGGGGGGCAATAAAACGAGGGGCGGCATTTCCAGACCGTGCACAGGTCTGTAAGAGTGATGCTTCTAACCACCAATATCATGCTCCGGAGCTCCGACTATTTAAAGCGGAAGAAGTTACGGAGCTCTGCTTTTTAAATGAGCGATTTTAAGCTTATTAAAGCTTGAAATACATTTAAAATTATTTTATTAGTATGTTTAGCATTTTAAATAAGTTTTGAAAAAAAAATTAATTTTACAAAAAAAATATAATCAAAAAAATCCATAGATCTATGAATTTAAAAAAACGAATTATTCGTAAACAACGCATAAACATTGAAGTGATTAAAAAACTTATTAAAATTAAATTTAGTTCTAAAGTTTAATGTATGTAATGCGCTGCAATAAGAAACTTGTTAAAGTAATTAAAAAAAAAGAAAATATGTCTCTAGTCCCCTGTAATTCGTTTATTTAGAAAATTACGCCTTATAACGTTATTAAAAAAAGCGCCGTCAAAGGCTCTAAAGCATACATGGGCACGGGGGGGGTTGGGGGGGGTTAACCCTCCCCCCAAATTCTGAGAAGGGGGGTTTAACCCCCCCCCCCACTCAGAAGTGGGGGGGGGGGGAGAAAAAGTTAACCCCCCAATTTTGGAAAAATGAAGAAAAAAAATGTCTTTAAAATGACTTCTAACTGCCCCCAAACTGAAGTTTTGAGGTCAAAATAAATGTTTTAAGCAATAAAAAGCTCAAAAATACAATAAAAAGGGCTTTTTGACCTAAAATTAGCGTTTTTTACCTATTTTTCCTTCAAAATCAAAAAACGATATGGCTAAAATGCACTCCAGAAAAAAAACGATATGGGTATTTTGCGTTTCTCGGATTTTAACCCCCCCCCCTAATTTGGGGTTTAACCCCCCCACTCCGGACCAACTTGCCCATGTATGCTCTAAAGTCCATTTTTTTTGCTCTTTGGTCCAAAAAATCAGGCTCTTGAGTCCATCTCTCTGACTTCTTGGCTTTTCAGTGTTTTTGGCCCATTTGGCTCTTTTGTTCCTTTCGTTCTGGTGCTTGGCTCTTAAGTCCTCTTTTTTCCGGCTCTTTAGTAGTTAGCTCTAACGTCCCGTGGCTCTTCTGGCCTGTTACCGTTTTGAGAGTTCATGAAGAAGTGGGGGATAATGTCATATGTCAATGATTTTAAAAAATATTTACAAATATTTCACAATTCTTGACTGAAAACTTCCGGGATTCGAAAATAAATTTTAAATAATTAGCTAATATATTAAACACGTTAAAATATGACAAAACTTATTTTAACATTTGGAAATGTCAAAATAATCTTTTTTATAAGTTTAACCGGCACACAACACACATAAATTATATTTCTACAGACTAAATCAAAAATTGTAATCTACTAAAATTCTAAAATCTTTTTTAGGAGGATGTAACTAGCGCAAAAGAGAAAAATACATAAAATACTTAAACTATAACACACAATTATTCTGCCTATGTATCTAATAATTTTAAAAACTTCCATCTGTTTACAAGACAACAAACAATTTTTGAATAAGTTGCTAAAGGATTTCGTATATAAATTTCTTATATGTGTACGGATAAAGCCATAGAGTAAGCCAAAAGCTACGAGTAAACCCTACAAAGAATAACAAAATTGTGAACCTAAGAAGTGAAAAATAGGCCTATAATAATTAAGCTTTCATTCAATTTCGTAAAAATTGAGTATTATGAAAATTAAGTCATCGTTTTATTTTTATGTATTCCAACTTTTTCTTGTATAAACAATTTTGGCCAAACTAAAAATAAACTTTTTGTAACACTTTAAAATATTAATTAAAGTCGTTGAAAAATTTTTAAAACAATTTTTTTTGATTTTATTATTACTTCAAGTTAAAAAATGAGTAAAAGTAGTTTAATTTGTGACAAATTTTTGTTTTTGGTGGGGTGCTGGAACCTCAATTTTGTAATGCTAAGTAGGTACCGTGACATCCAGAAGTACTAAGTTAAATAAGGGAAATTTTTTAGATTGAAAATATGTAAAAGAATTTGCTACTTTTAGCAGACGTTACACAATCAAAGGGTGAATTTTTATTATAAAAAAATGTTTAACGTCATACATCTGAGTGTCACCACGATAGGGGTTGTGACACGATTATAATGCAACAGAAACATAAAACACAACATGCAGGTTAAACACAAAAAGTTAAAAGGAATAAAAAAGAAAGAATTTTTTTTCTAAAAAACCTTAATTTAAACAAAAGTTCTTACATAAAACCGATTTTTTTTCTTTTTTGATAATAATTTTAGGGAAAAAATTAAAATTCAATTATATTTTTTATCACTAATAATGTTCTAAGAATATCAAAGCATGCAATCAATTCTTCCAATTTTGATTAAAAAAAGCTCTAGATTCTATCTAGTTATGTTAGTAAAAACATCACATACCACCAGCACCTACCCGTAATAGTCCGAAAATGATGCCAGAGAACTAAAACACATCCAACGTATAAAGTGGAAACGCAAGTGGAAAAAATAACAATCATGTTTGTTTTGGGTGGTAGGTAACTGTCCGTCTTATTTGTCCAAAAAGTATTTATATGTATATTTTTGCCTCTGTTTGAAATAAAAACAAGATAAGAGGATAAACAAAACAAAGTTATATTTAAATCACAAATACTTCGAAAACCATTTAAACTGCAAATTATATTTTTCATGCTTTGCAAACTTGGTTATTTTAATTTCATTTAAAGTGTAGTAATTAATTTATTAAAACACCCGAAAAACTATTTTTTTCTAAATTTTAGTGCAAACATAATTTTTTAAATGTAATTTCCAATACAAATGAATTAAAAGTAAGATAAAAATTTAAGATTACAATAATAGATTGATAACTGTGCAAATGCTTACATAATGCTTATATATTTTTAAGTCAACAATTTTTTTTAAATTGAAGGAGTTAGTCCGAGTTTTTACTCATGCAGTTAAAAAGGAAAAAAACAGGAACACGAAAAATATATTTTGTCGCTGAAATCAGTTTAACATGTATCACAACACAATTAGCCATGTTTCGCAAATGAATGAGCGGTTTAGAGATTGAAAACTTGAAAAAAACATATTATTATTATTGGCAATTTGATTTAATAAAACTTGAAATTTTATTAAAGTAAAACGTAAAATTAACAAAATATTTAGTAACCCCGTTAAAAAAATACTTGCACCGGAGATTGTTAAATTATAGTTCATTGTATTCCTTTTTATTTATGAAATTTTACACCAATTGAAAATAATAAAGACAGATTACTAAATACGAGGCCAATCGCCCATAAATTGTTACAATACATTTTTTTATATTTTTTCATTTAAACTCAGTTACAAGGGTTTTATTGGTGATTGAGACTTTTGGATTCTGCGACTTTTGAGCTGATAATAATCAGCAGTATAACAATTAATCGACTGTTGTTTAATTTAACATTAATATACATTTTAGTCGTGGTTGCGATTTATAATAAAAAAACTTACTAGTCCGACGTTGTATAGCGCTCGGTGTTTCTGTACAAGTCCCGTAGTGAAGTAGCCAAAATTATACTTGGAATGCTCAAAAGGAGACACAAAGCCACACTGGCCCAAAAGATGTTCTAAAACAGAAATTTGTAAAAGCGAAATAACATGCTTGTATTTTTTCAAATTAATTCTAATTTTACACGGATTATTCCGTTTCCGTAATGGCCTTTTCCCCTGTTACAACCGTGACACCTTCGTACGACAAAGGTGAAACCTTCGTCTTACGGTGGTGGTATTTTCGTATGACAAATGTCGTACGTAAACTTAACGGCGGTAAACTCTTCGCGTGACTTAGGTCGTACTTCCGTCATACATAATTTTTTGTGCGCAAATAGTGCCCAGTGAGCGAGAAAATTAAATTGGTTAAAGCTGTACGGTAGCAATATGCAAATTTTTGCAACATGAAATATCCTACGTAATACACTGTATCCGTGAGAAAAATCTGCATATTAGGGTATCTAACTTAATTTCGGCCAGGCCTTAATGTCGGCCACCAATTTAGGGTGTTAAAAAATTGGCTTATTTTTAAAACAAAAAAGAACTAGCACAAAAGTAATTGGTTAATGTTGAATAAAGTGTTTTTGCAAGTTTTTTATTTTTGTTATTCTGGATTATCAACATTTTTAAACAAAAAGTGATTTTTTTGTGATTTTCTTAATTTTTGCCTTGTGTTTAAACTGCATCAAATTTAGAACGAAGCAATATATAACCTTAAATATCTTCTATTTAAGGCTCAAAGTTGTGAATTTTGATGTTTTGATATTTTCTTCAAAATCATTTTGCAATGCGTTTAACTAACTGCGCATCTTGAGATTCCGTTAATTTCGTCCACCTTAAAATTTAGGTGAAAGAACCTGCAGCTTTTTACTGTTTTTAAATATCAACGTACTACCATATTCATATTTTTTGCTCGTTTGACTTTTTTAAGCTAAAAATAAAAATTCAACAAAAAATACAGGTTATTAAAACTTTTTAGGGTTTTGATATAATTATTTAAAGTCTTGCTAATAACTATTAAAGTTTTCAAACGGAAAAAATTAAGTTATATGTACCAAGAACAATACCTCAGGATAAATTTGCAACCTTTTAAAATTTTTATTGTTCAGTTTGGAAATAGTTATAGCCAGTTTTTTCTAGGTGGCCGAAGTTAATGGCTCGCGCCTTAATTTCGGCCACTATAAAAAAACTTTAAAGCTCCACTGATCTTTAAGCGTAACAAAAATTTTAAAATTTTGCACTGGAATAACAAAAATAGCTATCGTTTGATTTTTAGACCAAATTTTGGGTCAATTGGAAAAACTAGAAAAAACTTTTTCAAAAAAATAAAAAAGGTGGCCGAAATTAATTCAGTTACCCTACTACCGTACAGCTATAAACATTTCAATTTGCTTGCTCACTGGGCACTACTCACGCAAAAAATTATATATGACAGAAGTACTATATAGGTCTTACGAAGGTTTCACGGTTGTAACCAAAGAAAAGCAACCACGGGAAAGAGTTAAAACGACACTGAGCAATAACAATGCTCTTTTGTGGTGGGATTTATTATTTCTCTTACTTACACTTATGTTTATTAAATTATCGATGCATTTTTTATTGTAGTACTATTTAAAAATAAAGATTTTTATAACTTAATAGCATTGTGTTCTTAATTTATGCAACAGTAATTCTAGTAACAGTTATGTGTAAACAATAACAGTGAGTTTTGTGTAAAAGAACTATTTTTATTCAATTCTTGATTAAAGGTCGTTAGAGCCACAGAAATTTTGACTTTTGAAATAAATTTAGAGCCAAAAACTTAGGAATATTGAACCGTGAGTGGAGAATTTGGAGCTCAAAGTTTGAAATCAATGAAACCAATACCTAAGCTTTAACCTAAATATCAAATCAAACCATTTTTTTGTTTCAGCTTCTGGATTTTTATTTTGGCGACTCCGATATTTCCCCACTTACGCCTCTAAACACACTGTATCATATTGCTTATGTTTTAATGTTTTTCCGTTTCAGATATTGAATTGTGTAGTAGTAAACAATTGCCACGATATCCTCGATTATTTTTAGACGTAAATACAAATAAAACAAAACTCAATAAATAAAACTTACAAATGGATAAAGAGTATTTGCACACAAAGTAACAGTTAACGACTTTGCTATACGTTTCAATGGTTTACAGCTGGTAATTTCTTTGCTGAGCTAAAATAAAAAAAATATTAAAAAATAAAAAAAAAACAAAAAAAAAACAACAAACACACCACGTTTACTGAGACAAAAATGGGTAAATACGTGTTTACGTCTTGGCCAAGTTTTATACCGAAAAAAACAATGCACCGAATACATGGGTACGGGGGGGGGGGTTGGGGGGGTTAATCCCCCAAATTCTGAGAAGGGGGGTTTAACCCCCCCCACTCAGAAGTGAGGGGGGAGAAAAAATTAACTCCCCCCAATTTTGGAAAAATGAAGAAAAAAATGTCTTTAAAATGACTTCCAACTGCCTCCGAACTTAAGTTTTGAGTTCAAAATGAATGTTTTAAGCAATAAAAAGCTCAAAAATGCAATAAAAAGGGCTTTTTGACCTAAAATTAGCGTTTTTTACCTATTTTTCCTTCAAAATCGAAAAACGATATGGGTAAAATGCAGTCCAGAAAAAAAACGATATGGGTATTTTGCGTTTCTCGGATTTTAAAACCCCCCCTTATTTGGGGTTTAACCCCCACCCACTCCGGACCAACTTGCCCATGTATGCGGATAATATTTTAACGTTTTAGAGTTGTGATGTGCAGCACTACTCTGTCACGCTCGTCCTCATGGGCGTAGCCAGGAGGGGGTCTAGGGGGTCTAGCCCCCCCCCTTTGGGTCGGCAAAGGGAAATAATTGGGGTTAGACCCCCTTTGGGTCGCCAAGGATAAAAATTTGGGGTCTAGAACACCCATTTTTTAAAAAACTTTCTCGCGCTTCGCTCCACTCAGCGCTCGATTAATTATTATAGTCTCCACTTCTAAATTTGTGTTACTTTGTTTTGTAATTTTGGTATGACCACGCTGGACCCACCCCATTCTTAATGTTTTAACTTGGTCTCCACTTCTAATTTTTGTTACTTTGTTTTGTAACCTTGATACGACTACGCTGGACCCCCCTTTCTAGATTATTATATAGTGGTAAGAAAAAAAAAAAAGAAAAAGAAAAAAAAGGAGAAAAAAAAGGGAAAAGGGAAAAAAGAGACAAAAAACGAAAATAAGGTAAAAATAGGTCTAAAATGGTTTAAAATACATTAAAATAGGCTAAAAACTGCGATAAAAATTCGCGATGATGGCGTCATCATATGTCAAAAATGGCGTCATAATTTTAGGGTACTTTTTCATTTTTTGGCGGGGGGGGGGGGCAATAAAACGGGAGGGGGGGAAATCCTCCAATAAAACGGGGGGCATTTCCAGATCGTGCACGGGTTGTAAAAAATACACTTTAAAAACTATTCACAATAGAATTTATGTACATTAGTTTTTAACGTTAAATTAGCATATTTACAATGCGTACGTCCTGTACCTGCTGTTTGATGTGCAGTCGGTACTGCTCCACATAGCCAGTTATCCTCTCCGCCACCTGTCCCGCCACCGTCTGAAGATATCCCGTCAAGTTGCGCTCCAGCAAATCCTCCGCCTTTCTCAAAACCGTCAGCCAATGCGGTATTCGCTCCGTTAGTTCCGGCAGTGCCCGATTTAGGGCATTCAGCTCCGCCAGTAGGGCGCTGAGGTTCCGACGTGCCGGTTCGGCCACTTCTTTCTCCAAACGCTCCACTTCCGGTAGGAAGTCCTTGAGGAAGGCGGCGTCCCGCCCCCGAACCGAGTCAGCCACCGCCTTTAACTTCCGCAGCTCCCGCATTATGTCCAGACGATCGATCTGCTCAGCCAGCTGAAACCAAAGAGTTATTACAAAAAACAGTTCATCGTTAACGTAAGTGTATAAATCGAGTTTTTGACACAAAAAATGCAAAGATTTGCTTATTTTTTTGGTTTTTGACTGAAAAAATGAAATGACCGATACAGGAGTTAAATCTATAATCTCTAACCTCAATACCTTATTAAAGTTCTACGTTGCACCATCACCCGCTGACTTTACTTAACAATTTAAATTTATAAGGCGTGGTATTTGTGAAACATCAACACAACGGATATAGTACGAACTTTATACAAACATATTATATCCAGTCATCCAGTACATCAATTTGTACAAGAACTAACGTACTTTATCCAGTAAGTCCTGAGGTAGTCCGTTAACGGATGCGTTGCGGAGCTGTTGGAGGCGACGTTCCGCGTCCGCCGGTATCAACTCCGCCAGTCTATAGGAGTTGGGTAGTTGGAACTCGGAGGCCAAGGCGCTCAGACTGCTCTCCAGCTCCATCTTGGGTCGGGACCAGTTGGACAGGACCTCCGTCACACCCAGCCGCTCTTCCAGACTCAGAATGGTGTAGAGAGTCTGGTTCTTATCACAGCCACTGAAATACAAGCCTTTTTGCATTTAAACAGTCTTACGCACGAACACATGGCCGAACTATCTGTAATTATTTCCACCTTTTATATTATTACAGGAATTATTACTGACGAAAACTAAAGACGAAAATTATTACTGACGAAAACATTAAGTGATTATGTCGCCAACATCATTTATTTAATATAAAGGAAAAAATAAAGAGGGACGCCCTTTTATTTTTATTCACTTTCATTCATTTTTGTACCTCCCGGTATTCACGTGACCCTTGGCTGTGCATGCGGGTTTACACGCGGGTTGACGTATGCAGGTTTAGCTGCCTTAAATTAAAAATTTTATTTCGTGTGGTCTTTGGTAAAGTGGAACGAGTGACCCCTACTTAAAAAATTTTGTCCAACGCCTGTATCAAACCGGAACTTTAAATCTATAAAATATCAGTATTAAAAAAACCGGCGCGCGGCCACGCCGGTTTCTACAATACGTCTTATATATTATCTAGCAAAAATTGTATGTACTTACTTTAACACCGTATCTATATTTAATGAATGACCCCAATATTCATTGTTCTTCTGTTCCGTTGAAATAACATTGTCATAAAACCTTTGAGCGAACTAAAACAATTTTCGCGTGTTTTATTTAAAATCATTACTTAATTAACAAAAAATATAATATAAAAGTGATAAATTTAAATTATTAAATAAACTTTTTATAAATTATTAAATAAAATATAAACATCAATAAAACTTATAAATTCTAATAATTTAAATTTTATAATATGCGGACCGCAATTTTTTCCATAGTTTGACGCAAAGTAATTAAAATAAGTTAAAAAAACCACTAACATTTTAGAAAAAAAATAATTGCTTTTGCAGATAATCTTACTGTAGAAATGTCTTTTCGTTCGAGAGGTCTCCTGAGTGGGTCACAGACAAGATTTTCTCCGTTAGCACCAAGTAAGAACAGCACGACTGTCACTAGCATCAATATCAACAGAAATAAAACACCAAATGTGATGCCGCTAAAATGTAAAATAACGTTTACATCTAAAACAAAATTTCAATGTTACACTCTTGACTTTTTGTGTCAACTGAATGAAAAAAAAGCTTTTTATCATTAAAAATAAAAAAAATCAACCAAGTTTTGTAAATTTAGTGGACTTAATGTATCACAATTTATTGTCAATAGGCTTGTCATAAAAATATGAATGTAGTAAGGATTTTACGACAAAGGATCTAAATTTTCAGAAAGAATAAAAGAAGGGGGTGAATGAAGGGAAAGGAAGGGGTGAGCTTATACCAACACCAAAAAAAGGTATTTTAATTTAACTAACCGCTGATTTCTCACTTAGACCGATCTGGACTTGGAAAAAAGAAGGATTAACTTTCTAAATTAAAAAATTGTAATAAAAAGGTCTTTAAATTAAACTCTTGCCTTTTATGATCCTAAGGTGTCCGTAGCACACTGCACAAAAGTAAAACTTTTTTTGAAATTCATGAAGAAACTTTACCCCGCGCCCAAACTTCGTAATATATTTTCTCGTCGAAATAATAACGTTTCAAGAGACTCGACTTAGAAAAAAATAGCTAAAAACAGTTTCTAGCACATTCTTTTCTTTACTTGTACAAAAATTGTCGCAGTACTTAATGTTTTGCTGTAAAATATCAAAGGTGCTTTTTAACACCAAAACCTACCAGCAGTAAAGCCTAGCGCCGGTGCTTCGGACGCAACAGTCGTCCTCGTAATAGCTGGGTCGCTTCCCACAAGCGCCGTAAAATAGTCCCAGCCCGAAACAGACCACCACCAGTGCCAGCAATGAGCACATCACCAAACCTCCGATCCACCTAAAATTGGTCGAATTGAAGATATGCATTGGCAGGAAAACTAAAGTCATTAACAAAAACATAATTTATTTACGATAATTATATCAGATAATAGGTAGGCACAGACCTGTGCTCGCCCCCCCCCGGGGTTTTATTGGGGGGGGGGGGCAATTCCAAAACTTTGGGGGGGGCACGGGGGGCAATAAAACGGGGGGGCAAGCAGGGGAGAAAGAAAAAAAAGAGAAAAAAAGAAGAAAAAAAGAGAAAAAAAGAAGGGAAAAAGGAAAAAAGGGACAAAAAGCGAAAACAAGGTAAAAATAGGTCTAAAATGGCTTAAAATACATTGAAATAGGCTAAAAACTGCAAAAAATTTACGATGATGGCGTCATCATAGGTCAAAAATGGCGTCATAATTTTAGGGTACTTTTTAATTTTTTGGCGGGTGGGACAATAAAACGGGGGGAGGGGCAAATCCTCCAATAAAGCGGGGGGCATTTCCAGACCGTGCACAGGTCTGTAGCAACATGGCCAGAGGGATTTAACTTAACACTTCACAAATCAATTTTTTTAGAAATTAGGCCGGAATAAATAACCTAGACGTTTATTTAGGGTTAGGATGGATAAAACATGAAACTGAAAACATATAAATGTTCGGCCGCTTAGGAGTAAAATTTTTCGTATACTCCCAAACATAGATCACCGACCTTCGACGGCTTGGGGGGGTCCACACCCCGGGGTGTTTGGGTTTTGACCTCTAGGGGGGGTCACACCCCGGGGTGTTTTTTTTTGAAAAAAACACCTCGGGGTGCTTGGGGTTAGGGGGTTCATGGTCTTTAGGGGAAGGGGTTAGGGGGGGGGGGTGCTACCGAATTTTTCAAAAAAAGCGTAAAAAACATCATCATAATTATGCAGGTACCTTTTTGTTGTATTATTTGCTTCAGGGTTAAATAATTGTCAGTTTTCTTCTATTTTTTAGTTAAATAAAACGATTAGTAATTATTTATAATCAATATTTATATGGTTAGTCAGTAGTAAGTACAGCTTTAGCTGTACAGTGAGTGCCGTGCCGTCATTTTACCTTAAAATAAAAAAAAACTAAGAAAATATAAACTGTTAGGGGGGTGTAGCCAGGGTGGAGATGAAGTGGTAGGGGGGGTTAGCCAGTTCCAAATCCCTTTGGTAGGGGGGGTTTGCCCGGTCTGGATATGGTTGATGGGGGGAGGGGTCGAAAATGGACCTTAGGGGGGGGATAGGTCTCAGAGGCCGTAGGGGGGGTGCCACCCCCCAACCACCCCCCATCGGTGACCTATGCTCCCAAATAAGGGCCTCCTCCCTCAAACGTGAGCGAGAAGCATTCCATCTATGCTTGCTATGCAAGACTCTCAGCTAAACACTGATGCGATTTTTGAAAAAATTAAATCATAAAATTCAGAGATAACTTTGGTTTATTTTACACACAATGCTCTTTTTTGTAATTGACCATAATAAATGCTCAAAACTTAACATATTTTTGATCTATCAAAAAAGAACCTGTTTTCCACAGTAAAACTTGTATAAGCTTTGAAAGGCACAGTAAAACTTGTATAAGCTTTTAAAGGCAAATTAATATTAAATTAATTAACTTTTTTAAAGTAAAATATAGCTTTTTTATTTCCTTAAAAATTCGGTTTTATATAACCAAGTTAATTGAAATACTTAAATTATTTAACCGAAATGTTATTTCTTCGTAACGTCCCCGTCCGCGTAAAACAACGTCCCCGTAAAACTAAATCCCCGTAAACAAGTTGACATTAATTGCAAAAATTTGTTTTATTATAAACAATGGTGAATGGTGATGACGGTAATGAATAATAAAAGTTTAGTTTTTTTTCTTGATTTAGCTAAATATTGCCTGGAAATAATAGTTTAGTTTCCCTAGAAACGCTGTTTAGCTAAACTATGTTGTTAATGGGATTTTAAATGACATAAGTTTAATTTATATCCATAAGTACGTTCTAAATAACAAAAAAAACAAACCTATAAAGCTCGTATTCCATCATATAAGATTCGTTGTTGTCTACTAAGTATGAAAAAGAGTTCACATCTACCTAAAAAAAATAAGCAAATAAAATATTTATCACACAAACCAAAGTATAACGTGTAAAATAAAACACCAGCATTTTTGTATTATTTTTGCATTTTCAACTCGAATGCCATCAAAAGCGTCAAGTAAAAAATATAGAATTTTTTTGCAAAAACCCCACTAATATTCTAAAATACATTAACATGTTCCAAATGACGTTAAATTTTTCCTAATAACTTTTTATAACCTAATAACCACAAATTTTAATTAATTTCGGTCCATAAATAAACAAATTGTGATTTAAAAGAATGACTTGGAGTTCGTTTCTAATCCTTTGGAATGGCTCAAATATTAATTAAAAAACCTTTTAAATTAAGTTTTGTTTGTTTAATCTTAATTTATATTTGTACTAAACATTTCAAATTCTGTTTATTTTTACAAAAATCAATGCACTTTATTCTTGTTTGTTTAGGGATTTTTTTATAATTATTTGAAAGAAAAAAAATTTTAAAAAAAACTAAAATTTATTACAATAACGATAATGCTAATCTACTTATTTTTTAAAGAAAACAAAAATAAAGTTTTATTATTTTAGAATTATTTTAGAATTGTTCACAGATTTTATGCAAAAAAACACTTTGGTTGTTATAATGACGCTTCCTGAATCCTGACAGTTTAATTAAAATCACTATAATATCAAAAAATGTTTTTTAAAATATATTTCGAATGTTATGCAATATTTTTTTAAATAAAAAAGTGAAACAAAAAAACAAACTTAGAGAAACAAAAACAAAAAATACCTGGTTCAATCTGCGCGAAACGTTGTCCGAATAATCGCTGAGATTTTTGGCGTAACGGCGCATGTAAAATTGCAGCTGATTTTTCTTTTCCTCCGCTCTCCGCTGGAATTCCCATTCCAACTCCTGGAACTGGGATTTGGCCGAGGAAAGAATTCCCGAGACATTGTAGGCCACCACGTTTCGCAACTCACGCCGCACAATAGTGAAACCGTTTATCTAAAAATCAAAATATAAAAATAAACTGGAGAAGAAACCACTGGAAAAGTACGGGTTGTTTTTGCAGTAATAATTATAAAAGGCAATCAAATACAGTCGCTTATAAAGTAAACCTATCTATTTTTCAGTCTTTTTTTTAAATCTCTCAATATAAAAAATATCGCAGAGTACCAAAGCCTAAGGCACCTTTATTCACCCATACTCAATCAGACCTGTGCACGGTCTGGAAATGCCCCCCGTTTTATTGGAGGATTTGCCCCCCCCCCCGTTTTATTGCCTCCCCCCGCCAAAAAATGAAAAAAGTACCCTAAAATCATGACGCCATTTTTGACCAATGATGACGCCATCATCGCAATTTTTTTGCAGTTTTTCGCCTATTTCAATGTATTTTAAGCCATTTCAGACCTAATTTTACTTTATTTTCGGTTTTTTGTCCTTTTTTTCTCTTTCCTCTTCTTTTTTTCTCTTTTTTTTCTTTCCCCCCTGCTTGCCCCCCCTCCGTTTCAAAAAAGTTGCCCCCCCCCGTTTTGGGATTGCCTTCCCCCGTTTAAACTCGGGGGGCAGTGCACAGGTCTGCTCAATGCCTTTATTTTATTCCCATCGGCTTACTTACCTCCACGATATTCTCCGGTATGAGATCGTATTGTCGGACGACCTTCTGAACCAGCCGGCAGTCGTTCCTGTACGGACCCTCGGTTCGGGCGCACTGGTTCAAATTGAGCTGGAAGGAGTCTTTAAGTCGGCTGAGATTGGTTTTCAGCATTCGAACGTCGCGCTCCAACTGTACGGCCGCTTCCTCCAAAGACGTCAGATTTTTCTCCAAAACCAAAGCTTCTAAACAAAGGCTTTTTTTATTAGTTTTGTAAACTAACTAGGATAGAAACAAAAAACTGTGGTGCAAAAAAAAAACAATTCAAGTGTATTTTGGCTAACCGATATAAATTTAATACAAGTGAAATTCCATCATTATCAATACAGATTTTGCCAACGCTGATTTCTTATGTTATTTTCAATTATACAATTTTTCGTTTATCTTCATAATAACAACAAAAAATAAGCTTTAATTAATAAAAATATTATAGCGTACTGTACTAGTGAAGTTTTTTTCTACACTTCATTATCATACATAGGTGTTTTTTTTTGGGGGGGGGGGCAGAATTATCAGGCTCTATCCATTTACCTCAACCGTCAGTTTAAAATATAAAAAAATTTAAAGTTTATTAATCTTAAAGTATATTTGAATTATTATATCCGTTTTTTATCACAGTTTTTATTGTTTTTCAAAGGTTTTTTTAAGTCTAGTTTATAAAATATTTTTGACAAAAGAGGTCATAAACTTTGAGTACCTTCAGCTTCAAGTTTATAAAAACTGAGTTTTACTCCGGTAAACAACATTACTATATAGATTTCAGTCAGGGTTGTGCGTCATAGGTGGGCGGCAGCCTCCCGGATTTAGGGAGGTATACCCTACCCCCAACATTTGGGGGGTGTCCCAATTTTTTTTTTTGGGGTATACCTCAAATTCCCCATTTTTAGCGTGTTTTTGCGTCGGTATCACCCTGATCCATACTTAACACGATAAAAACATATTACAAATTAATGTTTTTAAGCATAGGTGAGCACGGTCGGGGAAGCTAGGGGGGGTGGTTACCCGGGGTAAATCGAATTTTGAATTCTAGGAGGGGGGTCCCAGGGGGGGGCCGGACCCCCCCTAGCTTTTTAGGGGGGGTCGACCCGGGGTGCGAAATTTTGAAATCTAGAGGGGGGTCAGGTGGGGTCCGGTGTCCAAAGCAAAACAGTTTTAAACCATAATAACTTTAATAATTGTTGTTTTTATAGGATAATACTACATTTTATTGAATAAAAAGCCATATTCATGTATAAAAAGGGTGTAAAAGCATGTAAAAGTATGTGATGAAAATTCACGTTTTAATTAAGTAAAATACCTAAAATTTTCCCAAGAGGGAAGGGGGGGTCAGATTTCAAAATCTAGAGGGGGGGTCAGGGGTAAAAAATTCGGAAATTTGGGGGGAGGGGGGGCCCTAGATTTTCGTCTAGGGGGGGCCCCAAAATTTCGAGGCTAGGGGGGGTGGACCCCACTATGCCCCCCCCCCCTTTCTCACCTATGTTTTTCAGTAGGTAAAACTAACTTGCAAACACAGCCTCCAGATAGTCCAGCGATTCAGCAACGGACACAGTTCTAACCCGTTCCACAGCCACGTGAGCTGCCCGATCCATAGCATTCACGATCGTTCTGTTCAGCTCCGAAAAATCCGTCACTAACAGCTTACGCACTCTCTAAAAAATGAAATTTAAAAATGAAAAAAAGCTTTTCTTTTTTTTGTTTTTTTTATATAAAAAAATGACTTTAGATATTGACTATAAATAAAGGGGTTCCAGTAATTTTTGAACGTTTTTTTTCATTTCTATAGATAGGCTATTATAGATAACTATAGGCTTAACTATAGATAATTAAGCGCAGAAACGTGTAACATTTGTTTTTGTTTTTATACTATTATACTCTTTATAAATATATAGGCCTTCTGTTTATTTTTAATTTTTTTATTAATTATTTTTTAATTTATTCTTTAACTTAAAGGTGTAAATTTTTTCTGGGGTTTTCCAAAAAATTCCTTTCTTTTTGCACTAAAACTTTTTGCTTTTGCTATTAAAGATCTTTAAGATTCACGATTCATTTTCATACGCTTAGGGCTGGTTCCATAGGTGGGCAGGGGGGTTAAGGGTTATACTT
Organism: Microlaimidae sp. YZB2_3; assembly: GCA_030248175.1. Taxonomy (NCBI): domain Eukaryota; kingdom Metazoa; phylum Nematoda; class Chromadorea; order Desmodorida; family Microlaimidae; species Microlaimidae sp. YZB2_3. The sequence goes on along the minus strand of JASAMX010019541.1, from coordinate 61,474 downwards.
CCCCCCCCCCAAAATTTCAAATTTTGCTGACACCTTCCCCCCCCCTTAAATTTGAGGTACCCGGGCACACCCCCTCCCAAATTCGCCTCCTGGAGAAAAATTTTTAAGCGTTATAAAGGGACTAAAAATTTTTAGTGCTTATTATTTTGTTTATGTCATATATTCATTCATTTTTTTCCTATTATTCAATAAAAATAAGTCTATAAAACAAATAAAAATTTTTTACAAACACTTTGATACCTTAAAATTTCCAATTTCCAAAACATTACAACTGAAAAATGAGTACATTGAATTACAGCTGAGCAATGCAAAGTACCAGAAAATGTTTTTTTAAATTACTTCTAACCTTTAAATTTTTAATACCACTATATAACAATCTAAAGGGGGGTCCAGCGTGGTCGTATCAAGATTAAAAAACAAAGTAACACAAATTTAGAAGTGGAGATCAATTAAAACATTAAGAATGGGGTGGGTCTAGCGTAGTCATACCAAGATTACAAAACAAAGTAATGCAAATTTGCAAGTGGAGGGAGACTATATAATTAATGGAGCGCTGATCGAAACGCGAGAAAATGTTTTAAAAATGGTCGTTCTAGACCCCCCAAATTTTTATCCTTGGTGACCCAAAAGGGGGGTCTAACTCCAAATTTTTCCCTTTGCCGACCCAAAAGGAGGGTCTAGCTAGACCCCCCTGGCTACGCCCATGGCCCATGTATGTATATAATCTTTAATTAAATATAAGATTATGGATTAAAAAGTTTGTGATACTTGACTTTATAATCAAGACAATAAATTTACTATTCTATTATTACGTAATTATTAAAAAACTATGATTTCTAATCCAATTATAATAATATATAAACACATTTATTAAAAGAATTAAAAAATAAAATTTATAAGTTGCAATAAGGTCTTATTTTAATTTTACACAGTTTTAAAGCATTTATAAACTTGTTTTACGTTTTTTACGCGTTTTAAGCCTATTTTAAGGCAGCGCAGAATTATTGGATAACCCCCCTCAAAATTTGGGTCTTGCCAGACAGACACCCCCCTACAATTTGACCCCCCCCCTTATACATCCCCCCAAAATCCGAGAGGCTGCCCACCTATGGCTGGTTCATACTTATGACAAAACGTCCTTTGGACAAAGTCCAAAGAACAATTTTAGAAAAGCCAAAACGTCGTTAGGACTTTTTCCTTTGGACGAAGTATGAATGCTGGTTGAAATTTGTCCTTTGGACACAGTCCAAAGGGAAAAGTCAAAAAGACGAAAAACATAAAATCGTTGTTCTTTGGGCTTTGTCCTTTGGACAAAGTTCAAAGGGAAAAGTCCAAAGGACGTTTTGACGCTGTTTTTGTCCTTTGGACTTTGACCAAAGGACGTTTTGTCATAAGCATGAACCAGCCTTTAGTGTTTTAAACTAAAACGTTGAAAGTTCAAAGAACGAAGGTTTTTTACGCCAGAAAAATATAGCAGGACGCCATTCTTTACATTTTCAGCTCTGAAATAATCTGCATAGAATAGAATAGAATGATTTTATTCACAAATCTAATACATAACGTGGGTAAAAAAGGATTTAAATGTACAATGTTCGATAAAATACACATTATGGTTAAAAAAACATAAATGCAATACTTTTCAAACAAAAAACATACATAAAATCTAAAGCATAACCTGACAATTAAATATATAGAAAAAATATCCCATCTTAAAAATAATATCCCATCTTAAAAATATTTGATGTGGATAAAAGGAGAGAACACACTGAGCCAACAGAATGCTTACATGTTCATGTGTCTGTCAAATTTAGTGAACTGATCGAAATTAAGGGATTCAATGCATTTTTTAAAACTAGCTAGCGTTTTAGCTTGTACTACATAACTGGGAAGCGAATTCTAAAATTTTGCTGTTCGATAAGCGAAACAATGCAACATCAGATTATTCTTTACAGAATTTAAGCCCATTTTTTTCCAGTGATCATTTTTCCCCTAAAATTTAGCCCATTCAAAAAAGTTGTTAAAACCTAAATCATCAAGTTTGTTAATTATTTTTAATCAAGTGACTAAGTCAAACCTGTACTTTTTTACTGCTAACTATTATAACGAAAAAACCTATAAAAATAATAAATTCAATTGAAAAAATATCGTAAAAAAAAGCTTACTAGACTAGTATCATTTTTATACAATTCCACGTCTGCCAAACTTCGTTTGAAGCTGGACGGCAACTCTTCTACCGAATCATGGATGTACTGATTAGAAATATACGCACTCACTACGGAAAATCTAAAAAAAACCTGATTTAGAAGAGCAAACACAATTAGTTTAGCTAGGGCTCAGCCCTTTGACCCAGTTTTTAAGCAAAGTTTAAAATAAACACTATGACCTGGTTTGGTTCACACCAAAGTAACAAGTGACAACGCGTTAGAACCGTCGTTTTATTATTCGATTTCTTCTGGTGCTCGGACGTTTGGAAGGGGGAGTGTTAAAAACAGTAGTTGAGAGGGCGGTTGATCAAGTGTTTTGAAAGTTGGTTAAAAATCGGTCCTAGGGGAAGGGGTAGCCCTCCAGGGGTCTTGCGGTGAGAGGAAGGCCACACGATGAGAATACCACATCGTTGATCTATGTTGCACATTTTTTTAATTTTTTTTATATCCCTAATAAGCCACCTACTCTTCACTTTTCTTTCGATACCCACTGACTTAACTTACATCATAACGACAGTGAGCAGAGCGAGAGTGCAGGTGCCCAGTTTGCGCCTGCAGTCGTCGAATCTGGCGTCCACCCGGGGCTTCCCCGACTTGCTCCGACAGCAGCAACAGCGGCAGCAGAGGTACAAGAAGTAGAGCACTGTGAACACCGCCGCCAGCACCAGACACACGCCGCCCGCGATTAAGAAACCCTGCTCGTACTCCACCCACTAAAATATTGTATTTAATTAGCCTGTGAAATAAATATGATGTGCATGTTCCATTGTTAAATTTCGCTGACTTTCCGCTAGTAGAGCTCTTAGCTACACAATAGACCCTGGTGAGCAGCCTCCCGGATTTGGGGGGTATACCCAATTCCCGAAATTTGGGGGAGGGGTTTGGGGGGGGTTGTGTTTTTTTTGGGGATGTGTTTATTTTGCACAATTTGGGTGTAGTTGGTTTTTGGGGTTGTGGTGTTTGGTTTTTTTTTTTTTTTATTTTTTTAAGTGATTTTTGTTTCTCTTAATTTTCGCTGTGTGAACAACTGAAACATAGATAGAAGGAAGTAATAATAATATATTTTTGGTAAGAAGTTGGTAGTTTTTGTTGTATATATATCTTAAATATTTGTAGCGGGTTATCGGGTATTAGATGATTTCGCGCCTAGAATGTGAGACTGCCGTTTTTTGCTGTTTTTAATTCATTGTCTCCGTATTTATATATTTTTTTCGCTCGTTTGCTTTGTTTTGCGTTTTTTAGCCAAAAAATAAAAAAGTTTATGGTTTTTTTGGTTTGGCAATACTAAAAGTCGCGATTAACTTTAATGGAAGGGAAAAATTTAGTTTTGGTCCAAAAATTCCTGGGTAATTTCCGCTTTGATTTTTTTGTTTGTTTGCTGTTTGGCCGTTTTTTGGGGCGGGAAAGGGCGCCCCCCCTAAAAAAAGTTAATTTCCTTTAGTGTACAGAAATTTCAATTTTGCCTGGAATACAAATATACATTTTTTGATTTGGGGGCTGGTTAGAAAAAGAAAAAAAATTTCAAAAAAATATAAAGTGGGAAATTAAGTCAGTTACCCTACACCTTAAATACCCCATTTTTAGCGATTTTAGCACTGTGACCCCCCGAATTTCAAGGGGAGGGTGTCAAGGGTACTCCCAAATTTTAAAGGGGTTTGGGCAGTAATAGGGATTTTTTGGGGGCTATAACCCCCGCTGCCCACCTATGCGCTAGGTCCAGGGAGATTAAGAACCTAGGGACGGAGGCATAGGTGAGCACGGTCGGGGAAGCTAGGGGGGTGGTTACCCGGGGTAAATCGAATTTTGAATTCTAGGAGGGGGGGTCCCAGGGGGTTCCGGACCCCCCCCCAGCTTTTTAGGGGGGGTCGACCCGGGGTGCGAAATTTTAAAATCTAGAGGGGGGTCAGGTGGGGTCCGGTGTCCAAAGCAAAACAGTTTTAAACCATAATAAATTTAATAATTGTTCTTTTTATAGGATAATACTACATTTTACTGAATAAAAAGCCATATTCATGTATAAAAAGGGTGTAAAAGCATGAATATGTGATGAAAATTCACGTTTTTGGAAGAAAATTCAGTATAAAAAAGGTACCTAAAATTTTCCAGAGAGGGGAGGGGGCGGGGTCAGATTTCAAAATCTAGAGGGGGTCAGGGGTAAAAAATTCGGAAATTTGGGGGGAGGGGGGGCCCCCTAGATTTTCGTCTAGGGGGGGCCCTAGATTTTCGTCTAGGGGGGCCCCAAAATTTCGAGGCTAGGGGGGGTGGACCCCACCCTGCCCCCCCCCTTTCTCACCTAGGGACGGAGGGTGAAGCTCCCATATTCCGAGAACTAGGGGTAAAAATTCGGCAAACTGGAAAGTACACCGACACCGTCCACCGACCAAATTCTACCGTAATTTTATTTGAATTTTTAGGTTTTGCTTAGGCTTAGAAATAATAATTTGCAGCAAAGGTGGTCGGTGTCGGTGTCGGTGTACTTTCCAGTTTGCCAAAAACTCCCTCCCCGGAGTGTGTGAGATGAGGGTTAACTAACTCCCTTATAACTTTGAAAACCCGAAGGAAAAAAAAACGCCTTTTATTGACTTGTGTAACTAACTACCCCCATACTCCTTGTTTAAGGTTAAAATAAGCGTTTTAGCAATAGAGTGTTCAAAAATGCAATAAAAAAACTTTTTGTTCCAAATTTAGCGTTTTTACCTATTATTTTTTTTTCAAAATCGAAAAAAAATATAAAACAAACTAGGTAAAATGCAATCCAGAAAAAACGAAGCAGGTAAGAAATAAGAATCTGTTTTACGTTACGGCCCTCCTCCACACCCCAGGACAACTTGCCCATGTATTCCCCAGACCGTCCTTGGCTACGTTAAATCCTTGGCTAAATAAAAACGTTTATGTTAATGCTTGATGCGTTATTTAACCTCAAGCTATCAATCAATTTTCCATTTTGAAAATTTATAATTCATAAACTTACAAGGCACTTGTTTACTGGATAAAAGCATTGCGTTATTAGCAAGAAAATAAAAATCAATTCGTGATCAAACATTAGTGTTTGCATTTAAGGCTAAGCTAATTACTTACTATACACGCTCCTTTTGTCAACACTTCAATAAATATGCGTCGCTAGACGATTACATACCATGTAGTAATTATCCATGACTTAACCCAGCACTTACAATTAAAATAAATTTGTTTAGTACCTATATATTAATTGAAATTGCGCAGTATATACAAATTATGGCATTGTGTTTGGTAGTTAAATTCGTAAAATTTAGAATTTTGATTACCTTTTATATTCTTAAATAAATCTTAAAATATAAATTTTTGGAACCCCGTTAAGTTATTGACAAAAGTCAAAATAAGCACAAATTTTTGTTAACATAGAGATCTAGATCCAAAAAACTGCTTTTACTATCGGAAACGCAAGAATTTTTCCCTAAGGATCAAAAACAAAACGTTTTAAAAACAATAATTATTAAAACGTAATGGTAATGGCTAAAATATATAATTTTCTAAATTTCTAAATCATTATTTATTTGGGGACTACGTTCAACTGCAAACCTCTTTTTCTGTTTTTTTAAGTCATAAAACATCTTAAAATATATACCGAGAAGCAAATGTTGACATTTTTATCAATGTTTATCTAAACTTTATATTGTTTTCAAAACTGTGCGCTGCCCTGGCCCGCGGTTTTATTCGGGGGGCAATTCTGAAATGGAGGGCGCACGGGGAAAATTTTTTTGAAATGGGGGCAAGCAGGAGGAAAAAGGAAAAAAAAGAGACAAAAAAAGCGAAATTTAAGTAGGACTAAAATGGCATAAAATGCATTGAAATAGACTAAAAACTGTAAAAATTTTGCGATGATGGCGTCATAATACGTGCGCCTAATTTTGGAATACGAATCGTCGCTTCGGTCACCTCATTTAATCAAGGATGTAAAAATATTGCAACTTTGCCAACGACACTTTACAAAACGTATCTGTAAACGCTGCGGTATACCTAATACCAGTTATGTATGATGTAGAACCTAATACCAGTTATGATGTAATGTACATGAACAGGCTTTGTAAATTAAATATGCAAAGATTACAAAAGCGTAGAAATATAAACGATTTGTTTTTATGCTTTAAAATTCTAAACAAAAAAGTTGATCTTAATTAAGCGTGAGAGGACTTTTTTTGCTTGATGAATTAGGAAAAACTCGTAATAACGGATTCAAACATGATTGTGTGCATACATGAGCATGGACTGGCGAGCTAGGGAAAGGGTGGCTACCCCGGGTAAATGGCCCTTTGAAAGCTAGGAAAGGGTTCGGGGGGGGGGGGGTCCGTACCCCTCCCGTTTTAGGGGGGTCGACCTGGGGGGTAGACTAGTTTGAAATCCAGAGTGGGAATCAGAGGGGGCCCGGTTTCCAAACAAAGTTACATTAAATCATTTATTTAAGTTTTTAGCACTAATATAGAATTTTATATACTAAAATAAACTATTTATGTATAAAAAGAGTACAAAAGTACTGTTTGTTACTACATAACCGTGTTTGTGACAGTTAATTTTGACCTAAATTTATACCCGAAATTTGGCTCGGAAGGGTGGAGGGAGGGGAGGGAGTCGTTTGGAATTCCAGAGGGGGGTAGGGTGTCAAAATTTAAAAATTTTGGAGGGAGGGGTACCCTAGATTTTTTCCTGGGGGGGGGTCCGAAATTTCAAGGCTAGGGGTGGGGTGGACCCCACCTTACCCCCTCCCCCTATGCTTATGTATGATTGATTATATGGACCTACCTAGCATTACAAAATTTGGGGTTCGCGGTCCCGCCGCGAAATCAGAATTCGTTATGAAACCAATGATTTTTACCAAATTTTTTCGGAAACCGGAGATTAAACAACAATATTAAAACAATTTCGAATATTTTTCTCAACTTCTGACCAGTATTTAGAGCTATTTTAAGCAATAATAAGGTTTTTCATATGCAAATTTACTTCGGTTAACCAGAAAAAAAACATTTTGTAATGCTTTAATTTAATACACAAAAGCACGTCAAAATTTTTGAAATAGATATTTTATTATTTGTTTGTAGTATTTCTAATTTCAAAAATATTACAACAAAATGCATTTAATTTGAGAAGAAGTTTGTTTTGTGGTGGGACCGCCGACAGTTTGTTTCGTGGTGGGACCGCCGACCCAATTTTGTAATGCTAGGTAGGTCCATTATGCTCTACTTGCCTAATAATGGATCATGTGAGTACCATTATGGTATAAGATAATACAAACCGCGACATTCTAATATACTGACACTGAGTGATTAACAACAACCAACGAACAACACTGGTGGTTTTAGAATGTTATAATGCATTCCCAGTTGTGTTATTTGTAAAAAAAACAACACAAAATTCTAAAAACACCACTGTTTTGCTCATTCAAATACAAAATAATTTATTAAATTTAATATATTCGTCATGACTAAAACAAATTGACTCGCAATATACATGATGGTATAGTTTACAGTTACTCGTTCTATATTTGAACGGGTAGCTGTTTTAAATACAGTTTACGGTCACCTATATTTTATACGAATTCAGACTTATTCTACTTATTAACGACGAATTAATCTAATAATTTATGACTGCTTTTTAATTATTGCTGTAATTGTTGTAACAAACGACTGTTTTTTGCTGAAAAATTGTACTTTTTTAATTTGATTTTTATTTTGTGTTAAAATTAAAACTTTCACTCGGTGTAATATTTTTTTTATAAATGAATTAAAAATAAAATAATAATCTATCTGTACTTATTTATTTTTTGTAATTAATCAAAATTAGTGATAAAGATTATATTCGGTTTTGAGTTTGCTATTTAGTGATTTTATATTATTAATAATAAGTAAATTAAAAGTGGTATCTGTGATAATGTTAGCTCCGTAAAGTACTTAGTCTAAACGTTGAAGATTTCAACTGCCTATTTATAAGTGATAACTTACGTTTTATGCAAATATCGACAATTCAATAAAATGTTAAAAAGTTGGTTGTATTGTTTGCATCAGTTTAGATAACAAATAGTTGTGACAGTTTTACGCTTGCCAGGTTGGTAAAATGTCGTTTGATTAACAAACAGAAAGACTAACGGACTAGTTCACACGGGAGTGGCAGTTGATAGTTGACGCACAGCGCACACTCTTCATATTGCAGCAGCAATAAAGGCCGGTTCACACGGGAGTGGCAGCTGATAGCTGATAGTGAACGCGCGCGTTTACATCATTACACTCTCATTGTTGCTGCGGGGTGAATTGTGTGCGCTGTGCGTCACTTATCAGCTGCCACTCCGGTGTGAACCGGCCCTAACGGTGTAACGATGTAAACGCGCGCGTTAGCTATTAGCTGCCAGCTGCCCTTCCAGTGTGAACCAGTCCTTAATGGCTTATTTTTTTTCCAATATACAATTGCGAAGAAATGGAAAAATTTCTGGTTTTTTTAATGTAAAAATTTTGTAGGCGTTGTTAAACTGAAAACGTCGTCGCTAACTTACTGCTATTTCGAAATGTTACAAAAGCAACTGCTTCAATATAAATATATTTTATCTTTTCAATGACATGCATATATTACGGATTGCCACCACGACAACCTCTGAAGCATACATGGGCACGGGGGGGTTAACTCCCCAAATTCTGAGAAGGGGGTTTAACCCCCCCCCCACTCAGAAGTGGGGGGAGAGAAAAAGTTAACCCCCCCAATTTTGGGAAAATGAAAAAAAAAAGTCTTTAAAATGACTTCTAACTGCCTCCAAACTTAAGTTTTAAGGTCAAAATGAATGTTTTAAGCAATGAAAAGCTCAAAAATGCTATAAAAAGGGCTTTTTGACCTAAAATTAGCGTTTTTTACCTATTTTTCCTTCAAAATCAAAAAACGATATGGGTAAAATTCACTCCAGAAAAAAAACGATATGGGTATTTTTTGCGTTTCCCGGATTTTAACCCCCCCCCCTAATTTGGGGTTTAACCCCCCCCACTCCGGACCAACTTGCCCATGTATGATTTTAACCCCCCCCTAATTTGGGGTTTAACCCCCCCCCACTTCGGACCAACTTGCCCATGTATGCTGAAGTCTGAATGTAGATACTACCGATGTTCCCCGGAGCTCTGAGCTCCGCTTTTAGGAGCTCCAGAGTTCCGCCCTATTTTTATACTAAGTTCGTGAATAATTAAAGAGTAGCGTAGTGCATTTAATTTCGGCACTTTTTTTGTTTTTTCGATGTAACTTTTCACTGTATGGCCCGATTTTCACGTTTGATAGCTCATTTTGAAGCTTTCACGATACTGCGTTGCGTCATAAAAGTTTCACTGTACGAAAATTGGTTTTTTACTTAATTAAATCAGTTTTTTTTAAAAATGGAAAATTGCCGAAATTAAATGTGGGCATTTAATTTCGGCACTTTACAAACAATCGATTGTTTCTCAGTCAAAAAATCATCATTTTAAAAAATTTAAAAGCCTATCATTATTTCCAAACAGTTTTCTTTAATTTAACCTTCTACTTGTTGTTCAACGTGTAACTGGCAAAAAGCTACAGCTAAAATGCCAAATGGTATCAAAATCAGTAAATTTGGGAAAAAAGTGCACTTAATTTCGGCACTTTAAAAAAAAAACCTTAATCGAGTTTAAGTGCAGTGCTATGACCCCTACACATTTCAACGTTGTCTTTTAAATATTTACAACTACAATTTAACACCAGACCTTTTAATTCAACCCGTTTTTACCTACAGCAATATGTGTGCCGAAATTACACTATTTTATTTTATACGATTGCTCACCACAGACCAACGTAGAACCACGGGAGCTAAAACGTCAGGAATTAGACTATATTTCTAGGACAGTTTAATTTTTAAACCAATTTATTGCGTAATCATGAAATGCCCATGTTCTAAAAACGAGTAACAATTAGCAAAAATAAAGTTGAATTTTGTGCTTTGAAACTAATTTTCAAACCTACATTGTTGTTTTAATGTTTTGATTGTAAAACTATTTACAATTTAAAAATTTTAAAAAGTCCATTCAAAACTTTAAAATCAAAGCATTTTTTGTCATTGAAACATAAAAAAGTGGGACCCAAGCGCACCGGCAGAGCCATACCTGGGTAAAAAACTAAAAATCTCCAAAAAATGCTTTTGACTTTGTTATATTAGTTATTTTCAAAATTTTGTAAATACTTTTTAGTATCTACAAAATTTTGAAGGGAAGGGGTCGTGATTTTGAACCAATAAATATTTAAAATATTTGAAACCGTAAAATGTACTAGTTGAATGTTGTTTCTCAATTTTCCCCCTACATATGATTGGCGCTAGTAGTTATTGTACCTTCTTCCTACACTAAAAAACCCTTATTTATGTCGTATTAGATTGGAAGGCTGCGCGCTCCAATCTTGATGTAGAAGTGTGTTATGATGGTTTATGATCCTCCAGGTTTAACGTAAACCGCACTTTAGTCATTGAGATACTGAGAATGAAGTCTTATCATCGCGTTTCAGCAAAAAGCTAAAAACAGCAAATTGATTTGCACTTTTTTTTAAGATTTATTTAAAGTTTTTATAAACTTTGTGGTTAGTTGCTCCCAATGGTTGCTTGCTCATAGCTCATCTCACAATAATAGCAAACAAAAAAAAAGATTAGGTTAGTTAGCTGAGCATACCTTAAGTTGCAGATGAACAAAATAATAGAACTAAAAAACATAAAAATAAGTCCAGTTAAACTATACGTCAGTTCCTTCGTTGGATCTGCGTTTTACCAAGAATTGAACAAATGCAATCCCGCATTTCTAATATATCCGTGTTTTTTTAACTACACCGAAAATAAATCGACACAAAATTTTTATTTTTACATTTCTAATTCTATTCGTAATAAGTACAACGCGGGATAAAAAAAATTAGTAGGTTTCCCCAAAAAATCTTTGTTTATTTATTTTTTATTGCTTTTATTCGCTTCTTTGTTGGCTTTCTCAGGTGAAGTTCCCAGTAAATAGTAGAGAAGGGTCTGGGCCACCAAGGCGCTTAAAATTCCAACCAGTTGCGTCTCTACAAGATTCGACTGCGATTGCTCCAACTGCGCAAGAACTATCTAAAAAAGTGTTCATGATCAAACCAAAAACTACCGTAACCAAGGATTTACATAATTAAACCAAGGACTACCATAACCAAGGATTGTAATACTTGATGTTTTATAGCTATAATTGTAAAATTATTTAATTTTATTTTGTATTACTGTTATTCTTAATGTTAATTGTTTGTGTAAACTTCATGCATTGGGGTAATGCTTGTTTAATCTTTAACAATAAACTATTAAAAATAAAAAAGTCTTAAGAAAATCTTCCCGGGAGTACCAAAGCAAAGCTTATTTAGGAGCTTAACAACAACCTGTGGAGCTCTATTTTTGTGCTAATTTTCTGAAAAATTAAAAACTAAGGATAAATTCTATCAGGGTGAAAATAGATGAGTGGTAAAGTAACCACGTTTTTTTTTAAATATAACGTGCAGAGAAACACATGACGCAACTAAATAGTAATTGGTTACATAACGGCTGAAAACTTTTTTAAAAATTTTTCTCGCTCGCGGGTTTATTGTTTATTTCTTTCTGACGGAAAGCGGTTACGCCCTTAATTTCAGCCTAAAAGACTTTAGCTTTAATGTATTATATTTTAATTAAATAATTATTGTACTTTATCATGAATTCCATAAGGTAACTAACAACAGAATAAAATTTAAAGTACACGCAACAGAATTTAGGTACTTGCTTTTTTAACCGTTCCCGTGAAGGCCTTTTCCCCCGCTACAACCGTGAAACCTTTGTATGACGGTGGTGGTATTTTCGTATGACAAATAGCGTACGTAAACCTTACCGCGGTAAACTCTTCGCATGACCTAGGTTTACTTCTATCATACATAATTTTTGTGCGCGAATACTGCCCAGTAAGCGAGCAAATTGAAATGGTTAAAGCTGTACGGTAGCAATATGCAAATTTTTGCATCATAAAATATCCTACATAATACACTGTATCCGTGACAAAAATCTGCATATTGCCACCATACCGCTTTAACCATTTCAATTCGCTCGCTCACTGGGCACTACTCGCGCAAAAAATTAGATTGGGCACTACTCGCGCAAAAAATTAGATATGACGGAAGTATGAGGTAGGTCGCACAAACGTTTCACGGTTGTAACCGAGTTAAAGACAATTACAGGATCGGGTTAAACCTGAAAATAAAATTAGTACTAGAAATTTCTTTAACCACTCTTTTTTAAAGTATGTTTTCTCACCAACTATCTCCCAGCTGGCTTATCGCTATAGTCATACGAATTTTTTAAAAAAGGGAACCCCAGCAATGAAAAAAATTATCGACAAATATCTTTAACCTGCGCATAGCTTGCAAGGTGACGGAGTTAAAAATCTATGATCAATTTTTAGTTACAGGCGATCTCTATGCCCGGATATCAGCCTTTCTATCCAACAGAAAACAAAAATCTGTAATCCAAGAAAGTTCGTAAAATTCTTGTTAAGTTTTATCAGGGTTTCCCCAAGAATCCGTTCTGGGTCACTACTATTTTTACTATTTATCAACGGCCTTCCAGATGAAATTCCCGACGTTTATTGCAAACTTTTTGCGGATAACGTCAAACTCTATCAAATTCGTTTTAAAAATGAACATAATTTTTTATTACAAGAAAGTAGATTGGGCATCAATGTGGCAACTCGAGATTACAGCTCACACATGTTTTATTGTGCACATGGGAACTAATAATACCAAATTTCCTGCACGTCAAATGCTAACAGCAAATAAGGAAACCCGTGATCTTGGAGTTATAGTTTTTAATACATTAAAACAAACCGCGCACTGTAATTGCATAGCTAATAGCGCTTTAACTTCAAATATATTATGATGTTTTTAAACTAAAAACCTTAATGCTTTGCTAGGAGCTTATGTCTTATGTACGACTTTTACTAGAGTACTGCACTCCAGTTTGGTCACTTTTTTATGCAAAAATATTGATCTAATAGAGCAAGTGAAGCGCAGATATACAAAACGAATATTTACTAAGTGTGATGTAAATCCAAATTTTTTCTATATAGAACGACTACATATGTTAAATTTAAAATCGCTAGAGGAAAGACGCATTCATTTTGGCAATAGATTTGCCATGGGGAAATCGAAACTTTAATATTGCGATAAAAAGTAAGGATAAAACGTTTAGAAATGTATTGTATAACTGATGATGGATCCAGCTGAATCCGAAACGTCTTATCAAACGTTTTATCCTTACTGTTTATTGCATTTATTTTGATCTAAATATTTGTTATTCGATTGTAAATCACTTAAATGAACTCTGTGGGGCTTGCCACTTCGATTCTCCAGGAGCTCCAGTCTCGTTTTATAATATTTCTATTGTAAAAGGTACCTGCAGTTGTAGGGTGGCGACGAGCGCGTATACGATGACCCAAAGGAGGTATCCCACCCCCAGACTTCCGCTGAACAGACCGAAGACCAAGTATACGGCCGCGGCACTGCCCACGGTGGCGCCGAGGTACAACTTGCGGTCTTGGGCGAAGTTGGGACCCAGCATGGCGGCGGAAAAGCCCAGAACGGCCGGAAGTAGGAAAAGAGGCGGCGCAATAAAGGCGGTTGATCTGAACACTAGCAGGTAGCTGAAAAATATGTAACATAATATGTAACTACATGTTGAATTCAATGAGGCGTGAAGTAATGGGGGAGGGGGGGTGGAAAGAGGCGTGCGCAATAAAGGCGGTTGGGCTGAACGACTAGCAAGGGAAGCTGAAAATATTTAGATTAGATTAGATTGAAAGATTTATAGATTTTATTGCAAATAATGTAACAGAATAGTAACGAACATGTCGAATTCAATGAGGGATGAAGTAAATCGGGCGCGCACCAGAAATTGGGCGCGCCCCAGTTGGGCAAGGGCCGTGGTTAGTAGGAAAAAGAGGCGGCGCAATAAAGGCGGTTGATCCGAATACCAAGCAGGTAGCTTACGTCTGAATATTTAGATTAGTTAGAGAAGATTTTATTGCATAATATGTAACATTTCGGGAACTTACATGTTGAATCCAATGAGGCATGAAGTAAATGCGCTCATGTTGAGATCAATGAGGCATGAGTATGGCGTGCCCCAGTTGGGCAACGGCCGGAAGTAGGAAAAGAGGCGGCGCAATAAAGGCGGTTGATCTGAACACTAGCAGGTAGCTGAAATATTTAGATTAGATTAGATTAGAAGATTTTATTGCATAATATGTAACATAATATGTAACTACATGTTGAATTCAATGAGGCATGAAGTAAATCGGGCGTGCCCCAGTTGGGCAACGGCTGCGGCGGGGATAAAGGCGGTTGATCCTGAACACTAGCAAGCTAGATGTAATAATATGTACTACATGTTGATTTTATGACCATGAGTAATCGGGCGTGCCCCGGTTGGGCTGCGCCCAACGCTACATAGCTGATTTTCGTGTTGATTGATGCGAGAATTGGTGATGCCTGGTTGGGCTTGGCTTATCTCTATATCCGATTATAGCTCGTTTTAGTTGGGGCGTATTTCTGCAGGCAGGCCCAGAACGGCAGGAAGTAGAAAAAAGGCACAATGAAGGGGATCGACCTGAATGCGTTGATCGAACAATTTATGGTCCCAAATGAGGCACGCACTAACAGGGGGGTGCTCCAGTTAGTGCGTGCATACAATGTGCTTTAAACACACACCATCGACAAAACCAATGAACTTAAAAATTTAGACAGTGTATGCAAATTAATACACGCTGTATACAAGTTATTTTTTATGTGAAATTCGTCAATTAGGGTCATATTTCTAATTATAAAGTTTCCTAATTAGGGAAATTTAAGTGAGCCGTATCATGGCTTTAATTGCTTGCTCTAATTAAGAGCAGCACTCAGTTTAGGGTTTGCTCTAATCGGGGCTATTATGCGCTCCAATTAAACCGTCAGAAAATAAGCCTTATTACTTTACCTGGGTCGCGCTAAATTTAGGACTTTCTCAATTGAAGTCCTTAATATGTCAGAAATTAGAAATTAGAATTAAAAT
Organism: Microlaimidae sp. YZB2_3; assembly: GCA_030248175.1. Taxonomy (NCBI): domain Eukaryota; kingdom Metazoa; phylum Nematoda; class Chromadorea; order Desmodorida; family Microlaimidae; species Microlaimidae sp. YZB2_3. Next base: position 46,186 of record JASAMX010019541.1, on the reverse strand, counting down.
AGGGAGAAGTGTCAGAGCTTTAAGCGGAAAAAAAGCGGAATTCGGCTCTGGAGGTTTGGGGAACACGGGCAACAGTAATTAAACTCACCCGGAAAAAAGTCCCAATACAACAGACAGCCCGAAGAGCACCATGCGCTTGTCATCCTCCGAGGCCGGGTCTTTCTTGTTGTAGAAGTAAAAGTAGGCGGGGATGAGGCCGAAAGTGAGGATCAGGGCGATGTGAGCGTCAAACAGTAGATCCAATGGAACGGCCAGCACTAAACGACCCAAGATCTGACCAACGGCGAGACCGAGTAGACACACGGCTGTCCACAGCTGCGCTTTTAAGAGATACGCCCCAACCTAAACGATATAAATACAACTAAAAAAGTGAAACAATAAATTTGTAGAAAAGTAGGCGAAAATAAAAAGTAAAGTGGGAAAAAGAGCAATGACACAGCAGCCATGCATAATTGCACCTTTAACAGATAGGCGCCAGTCTAAACAATGTAAAGTCAATAAAATAAAGGTTTATAATAATATGACAACGCACTTAAATAAAAAAAACAAAGCAATTATCAGACCTCGCCATATGCCATTGCTGCACGCGAATTTATAAAAAAATGTAGTAAATGAAAAAATGAAAATTACCGTCCAATTTGTTTACTTCTTATTGCTCCAAAATTATGCAGCGAATTCTAATTAATTAAGTTTTTAATTAGATAGACTTATTAGATAAATACACAATGAAGAAATTAATAGAAACTTTCTCAGTATTGGTTACTAAATACATTGAATGGCGATTACTATTGTTTAATTAAAAACTAATTATTTTAAAATCGTGATTATTGCAAATTACCTATTAAAATCAAAAGTATATAATTTACCGACAATTGTGAAACTTCTATGTAAAAAAATAAGTCAGAGTGGGCCATTATAATGAGTCTCTCTATTTAAATGGCACTTTCCATAGTAATGGCATAGGCAAATTAAAATGGAGAAGAAGCCATAAAATTTAATATATTAATTTATTGATTTAATAACATTTCATATATACTACTTACAAGTGTAATACTGAACTGGCCGCATTAGTTTTTTTTGTGTCGGACAGTATTACACTTAAGTATGAAATGAAATTAAGTTATGCTACTATAATGGCTTCCTCTCCATTTGAATTCGCGCGAATCAAAATGGCTGCCATGCCATTATTATGGAAGGTACCATTAATGGAGAGGCACACTACAATGGCCTGTTCTGACTTAATTCTTTATTTTTAGGACATTTTTCGGTATATCATATATACTTGTTAAAACGATGGTAAACGGTTTTGTTTAGTGAATAATTGCATAAATCACATCTAGCATAAAACTTTTGAAGTACTTGGAAATAATACGAAATTTTAAAACAAAAATTATTCTTTTAACAATGCTTATGATGTCTAATTATTATTTTATTATAAATCTGCCTTCTAGTTTGTTACAGAAATTTAGATAATTGTCTCATGTCTTCAATAAATTTTTACAAGGTCACTTTTTTCTTTTGTGTCACGCATTGTTACAAGTGTTCTTGTTATGTTTGGCTTTAACAGGAGCATTTATAAATTAATTTTTGTCAATGGCATGGTGGATCACTGGTTTTTAAATTAGTAACGAGTCCATATCGTCGTTACTACGGCAAAATGAGCCACGGTTCGTATAAAATATGCGTGTCTGTGACTGATTTTAAATTTTAAGCAGCACCCTATTAACTACAGAATGAGTCACAGTCACGTGTATTTTATAATGACAGTGGCTCATTTCGCCATAGTGACGATGTCACTTACACCTTCCGCATTATTGACGGGTCCTTGTTCTTGTAGTTTGTTAACATAATACTCCTGTTGTTGCTGCAATTGAGGCAGAAGACTGTCCTTTAAAGAATTTGCATAATCCACCAGGCCTTGTACCTTTTGCTGCACTTCAGGTACCAGATTATTTTGTAGATACTAAATTCAAACCATATTACGAAATCTCAATAGGTGGGTTGAAATGAAGTGTACAGTCAGATCTGGGCAGGGTCTGGAAATGCCCCCCCCCGCTTTATTGGAGAATTTGCCCCCCATATCCCCCGCCCAAAAATGAAAAAGTACCCAAAAATAGGACGCCATTTTTTACCTATTATGACGTAATCATTGCGAAAGTTTTGCAGTTGTTAACCTATTTCAATGCATTTTAAGCCATTTTAGACTTATTTTTACCTTATTTTCGTTTTTTTTTCATTCTTTTCCCCCTTTTTCTTTCTTTTTTCTCTTTTTTTCTTCTTTTTTTTTCTCCCCTGCTTGCCCCCCCGTTTTATTGACCCTCCCGTTTCCAAAAAGTTGCCCCCGGTGCCCCCATTTTGGAATTGCTACCCTTAATAAAACCCCGGGGGCAGTGCACATGTATGCATAGTACGTGGTCCTCTTATCCAGAAGCTGTATTGTGACAGTTGTTAATCTGGCAATCAAAGTGGTTGAGCATATAATTAGCATATATAAACATGCGCAAACATTACTGTGGGTCCCACAGCGAAAATATTGTAAAACGACAGTGACAAATTAATGATACTCTCTTAATTTTGTTTGCGAAGTCATGTACAAATAAATCAGCGTTGGTAAAAATTGTACGAGAAAATGAAGCTTTATAAACAATAGTGTTTTTCATAAAAGTTTACATTGTTTATAAAGCTTCATTTTCTCGTACATTTCAGTTGTCGATTTGGCCTAGTGATTGGAGTCTGGGACTACCATGCAAAGATCTAAGGTTCTATTCCCTCTGCAGACAATTTTTTCCAATTTTCCCCGAACAGTTTGTAAAATTTACAAACAAGTAAGTTTTTTGTCCCATTAGAAAGTCACGTTTTTGTAAAATATAGACAAAAGGTAAATCCAACGTGGCTGCAACAGTTGTTCATTGAACTGAAAAATGTCCCCCATTAAGCAACCACTCAAATCATGAGAATCTGACGTCACTCATATCAGCCAATCAGAATCCAGAAAATGAAAAATTTGAACTAAGAAATCAACTTCAGATGGTAGTTTATAAATAATTCTTATTTTGTGACACAAAAAAAAAAGAAAATAGTTGTTTAATGAACACGTGAACACACTGTTGCAGCTACATTTGGTTTACCTTTAGTTCTGAATAAGCGTCTTTTACTGTACAAAAGAGGGTACAAAAAAAATAATAAAATTTGAAAAAATCGTTTTCTTATTTTCTTTAGTTTAAACTTATACTTAATCAAAATTGCTACACAATGATATGTTTTATCATGCTGAAGTAATATCAGTTTATGCTAAATAAAGTTTGGTTTTTTCATTAAACATCACGATAGTCAGAAATCATTACTAAAATAGTATTTTCGTGAACAATGATTTTGAATTAGCAAAAATAAAAAAAAAATTTGTGCTTTAAAAACATATTTCAAACCTACATAGGTTTTTTTATGTTCTGGTTGTAAAACTATTCAAAATTCAAAAATTAATTTAAAGTCCATTCAAAACTTAAATGAAGCCGTTTTTGTAATTGAAACATTAAAAAAGTGGGTACCAAACGCGCCAACAGCGCCATACCTAGGAAGCGGCGAATAACTTAGAATCTCCAAAAAGGTTGTTTTTCTTTCTTTTGTAACAGTAAGAAGTATTTAAGAATTATTGAAGAAAAGGAATCGAGATTTTGAACTAATAAATATTTGAAATATTCGAAACCGTAAATTGAACTAAAGGTAAACCCAACGTGGCTGCAACAGTTGTTTGTTGGATTAAAAAATGCCCCCATTAAATAACCATTCAAATTACAAGAATATGACGTCACTTTTTTTAGACAAATACTTCATATTAAATTGAATCTATCTGGCTGATAAACTGACGTCAGATTCTTGTGATTTGAGTGGTTACTTAATGGGGGACATTTTTTAATCCAACGAACAATTGTTGCAGCCACTTTGGGTTTACCTTTAGTCGCTCGCTGTTTCTCAGTTTTACCCCTACATATGATTGGCGCTAGTTGTCATTGAACCCTCTCTCGTACAGCAAAAGACGCTTATTCAGAACTAGCCTATGCAAATGTTTTAGTGAAAAAAGTGCAAACAAGGTTAAGAGAGTAATCCTCCGAACTTCTGGCCATTTAAAGCCAAACGATCCAGAGCATCAACGTTCCGCTCCTTAAATGAGCGATTTTAAGCTTTAAATATATATAAACAAATGTAATGTGTGTAATCTGTCTGTGTGGTTGGGTGAGATTAAGTAGAGGACATTAGGTAGATGGAGATTAGGTAGACGAGCATTTATGTTTAAAAGGTTAAATAAAATTATATATAAAATTCATAAATAATATATAAAATTTAAAAAATTTCGAATATATAAATTTAACTTATGTTAAGAATTTTAAAAGAGTGTTAATTTAAAATTTTGACCATTGTGTTAGCGCAGACAATTATAAATTGCAGTAAATAATTATTTCGGTTGTTTTGGCTGTAAAATGCGAGAAAAAATCAAACTGGTTTTTTTTCCAATAATCTGCTCAACTGGTTTTCTTCCATGCATTAATATAACAATACGATTTCCAGACCCTGCGCAATCATCAAAAATAAAACATGCGACAAATATCCGAATACAGTTGGATACCTTTTATTTAGCTTTAATTGTGTTAGGTGCCTACTTCTTTTATTGAAATGTTTTCGTATTAGAGATGTTTTCCAGAACTCCAAGCTCTAGAAAGAACCTTCGCTTTTAGGAGTTTGGAAGCAATTGCCGGAGCTCCGCCTTATTTTTTACTAATTTCAAAAATAATTTAAAAGTGATACCACAAAGATTATGTTATCAAAATTTTTTGGAAATAAATTTTTTTCGAAACTTATTGAAAACAATAAAAATAGAACTAGAAATGCAGATAGAGTAGCTTAAAATATTCTTCAAACTTAAGTAACTAATAAGGTTATTATTAATCCTAATAATTAATTATAATCAAAGGTGGATAATCTAATAAAGGTATGTCATAGCGCTCTGTAGCAGCGTGCATCATAAAATCCGATTCGGGCCGCACGTCCGGCCAGAAGCCGCACGTCCGGCCAGTAGCCGTATGTCCGGGGGGTTTTGGTTTTTTGTGGTTGGGTTGTTTGGTGATTGTTTTTTTTTGGCTCTCTGATGTTGGATCTTTGTGAATAAATTTTTTCTGCTTGATTTTTTGTATTTGGTTGGTTTTTAATAAGCCAGAAATGCCGCACGTCCGGCCAGAATTGGAGGATTAAGGTAACTTCTAATTCTGTCAAAAATTTTAAAAAATCCGTGCAATTTATGCATTTCAACTAAATTGCTTGCTCAGTATTAGTGCTAGAGCTTTTCTAAAGCTTTTGCCTTCTGTGCAAGATTTTAGCAAATGTTTTTTTTACATTACATACTTTTCTTAACCTTATTTTTATGATGCACGCTGCTACAGACCGCTGTGACATACAAGAAGAAAAAGACAGGGTACCAAAAGATTTTTGTGTATTGTAAAACATTGTTCACAGGAATCAAACAATGACAAAATTTTTTTTTAATGTAAATGGATTTGTGATTAATATTTATTTTATGTTTGATTTGCTAAATAATTATTTCTTTTTTTTTTTGTTTGTATTATATTATTTCTTAAGTGATTGAATTGTATATTTTAATATAAATGTTTGATTTCTATAATTCTTTTCTTTATTAGATTATCCACCTTTGTTATAATTGAAGATTAATAATAAGCTTAACAGACGGAGTTCCACAGCTCCAGAGCTCCTTCCAGCGCTTCCTCTGCTTTAAAAATAAGTGAAATTACTTAGAATAAGACTTTGATGGAGAGCGCCAAATCTCCCATGGAAACTTAATTAAAGTAAAATAAAAATTATCATGCGACAACAGTTTTCCGTTCACACCATTTTATTTTTTGGGTTGACCGTCAATAAATTTGTCCATAGTTAGCACTTGAAATGACATTTTTATTCCCGCGTTATAAAGCGCATGAAAAACAGTGTACTCTTTTAAAAGTTCAAAATATTCCGAACAGAGTTAAAACTTTTTGTGACTTTAAACAAGCCAATTGGAAGGCTATGAACGTATACTTACAGTCTATCGATTTTGTAAATATCTTTCAAAAAAGTTCGTGCGCCGAAAATTATTGGAATATTGTTAAATCTGAAATTTTAAAAGCAATCGAAATGTTTGTACCACTTCGTAAAAAACGTCACTGCTTAAAACCTGTATATCCTAAATATATTCTAAACATAAAAAAGAAAAAAATTAAACATTGGAGATCTCGTAATAATTTAGGATATGACTTTAAAAAAGAATACCAACAGCTTAATAAAAACTATCAGTCTGCAGTTACAAAGTTTAACGAAAAGTTAGAACATAAAATACTTAATTCTAACGACAAAAAATGCCCTATTCAAATTTGTAAAAAGTAAACGAGACCCGTCTCGTTTACTTTTGAAAAGCATTGCTCCTTTGTTAACCGAAAATAACACTTTAACTTGTAATGCTAGACAACAATGTGAGATGCTAAACTCGATTTTTGCCAAAAACTTTACAACTGATTAAAATGTGTGCGATAAATTAAATAAATTAGCAAATGCTGAAATTTCTGATATCAAATTTACCTCTGAAATTATTTTCAAGCGTTAAAAAAACAAAAAAAATAAATTTAGCAAAACACCTGGTGTACCGCCAATACTGTTCAACAAATTAGCGTGCTCTTTGGCGGAACCCCTGACATCAGTTTTTGTCTCTTTTTTCACGCATAAACTTCCTGAATCCTGGTTATTAGCTGAAATTGTTCCTTTGTTAAAAAAAGGATGCCCTAGTGATCCAAATAACTACAGACCAATATCTCTCACTTGCATTGTTTGCAAAGTCATGGAAACTTGTATTTATGATCAATTGTCTAATTATTTATTAAAAAATCAATTAATTACAAAAAAGCAACATTGATTTTTGCGTTGTCGTTTTACTTGTTCTCAGCTTCTTAAATCTTTTCATGATTGGTCACTAGCGATTGAGGCTGGTATGATAGTAGATATGGTTTATTTTGATTTTAGTAAGGCTTTTGATTCAGTGTGTCACAAAAAATTAATAAGCAAACTTAAAGCCTACGGGATTACTGGAAATTTACCACACTGGATTTTGGCTTTTTTAAGCGATAGAAAACAAAAAGTGGTCATCGGTAATGAAAGCTCCTCCTATCGTAATGTTACATCGGGGGTTCCCCAAGGTTCCGTTTTAGGTCCCCTACTTTTTCTATTATTTATTAACGAACTACCTAGTCTACGACGTTAATATAAAATTATTCGCCGATGACGTAAAAATATACCACTCTAGACATTCATATAAAGAAAATATATCACTTCAAAACGCCATAAACGAACTAATTTTATGGAGTGAAAAGTGGAAGCTTGAAGTTGCTTATCATAAGTGCTGTGTAGTGCATATGGGGAATAAAAACCCTGCGCTTCTTGTGTATATTAAAAATCACAAATTAAATTCAAACTCGGAAACTAGAGATTTAGGAGTTCTTGTATCGGCTAATGCCAAATCTTCTAATCATTGCAACAGTATCGCCAAAAAAGCGTTTTCAGTTTCAAACATTTTGTTTCGTTGCTTTCAAACAAAAAATTTAGATGCGCTATTCAAAGCCTATAAGGTTTTTGTTAGACCTATACTTGAATACAATTCTCAAGTTTGGTCACCTTATCTTTTAAAAGATATAGACTTAATTGAAAGCGTTCAAAGAAAATACACACGTAGAATTTTTTTAAGGTGTAATATCCCTTCGAACGCATCTTATACTGACCGTTTAAAAATTCTTGGTCTTGATCCACTTGAAACCCGCAGAATTCGCTTTGATCTTAGTATGTGTTTTAGCATAATTAACAACCTGAATGATTTAAGATTCTCAAAATTTTTTCAGTGGGCTACGTTTAAAGGAAAAAAACGATCATAATAAAAAATTAGATTTACCACGTGCTAAATGTGATTTGTGATTTGTTTTTTTCATTCTTATGCTTCACGAACTGCGAAATATTGGAATTCATTACCACAAAATGTGGTTGGAGTTAGCTCACTTTCTGGATTTAAGAAACTTATTGAAAATTTCAGTTTTAAATATTTTACTAAATTTGACCGACACATGTAAGCAGCCGCTTGGCTCTGTGTGTTCTCTCCTTTTATTTTATGACAAGGTTGTGTAATGTGGCTTCTTTATTTTATTTTTTATAATCTGTGATCTTTTCGTTTGTGTACAATAATGTACATTTTATTTCAGTGTTCTTGATCTTGATTTTAATATTACAAATATTGTAAAATAAAAGTATTTTATCTTATCTTAAAAAAATCCCTGTCATATCTTTTAGGAAATTTAGCTTTCTTCGTTTGATCCCGCATTAAAAAATTTCTGGGGTATGCTCTTTGTTTACTTAGATATTTAAATTATAATTCTCTTTAAACAAATACAATTCTTAAACAAATGCCGTCTACCTTCATAATTTCCGTCTACCTAGTCGTTCTTCTGCCTAATCTCCGTCTGCATAATGTCGTCTACCTAATCGCCGTCCACCTAATCTCCGTCTACCTAATGTAGCGTGATTGTGTGTTCCCTTTTTTATCCCCAACCAAAAAACAAATTAAGCTTAATGAGGTAATATTAGAAAGTTTTTAGCTCAGGAAATGTCATAAAATATTGCAATTCAAAAAAACTTAAGATCGACATCTTTATCTTGGACAACACATTTTCACTATATAGAAAATTAAATTTTTTGTAAGTTTCAGATTTCGGAAGTTAAAAAATTCGTCCCTAAATCGTTTAAATTTACTAGCAATATAACTATATAAACTAATGGAAAGCCAGAATATAATGTTCTCTTCAAAAGATGGAGAATGGGCATGGACATCGTTATGTTGAACAACGTTTTTTTGCAAAAGAAAAGATAGAATTTTCTCCCTTACCACAAAAAAATTGGCTAAATGAGATATCATTGGAAAGTTTATAATTAGGAGAGTGTCGTATCATAGGAAGGTTCAAATCAACAAATATTAACATGGATTTCTTTATTTAAGACAACGCATTTTCACCAGAGGGAGAACTCCATGAATTTTGGAAGTAAGTTTCAGTTAACTTTATGGAAAAATCAACATCAGCATCTTTATACTGGACAACGCATTTTTATTAAAAAGGGGTGGGACCCTCCTGCCTAACCACAAAACGGATTGGGTAATATGAGGTGACAATGCAAAGGTTTAATTCTGAGAAATGTCATAGAAGGGTTAAATATTTGAAGAAGAAAAAACATTAACATCTTTTTGGTGGACAACCAATTTTCACCAAAGGTGACTTCAAATTTTGCCATTTAAAAATTTTGTTGTTTTGGAATTAGCTTAAGCTTGTTTGGGAAGCTAATGTGAAGCAGTCAATGGGAAGCCAGATATTTTTTGAAAAGATGACATATATGGATGGGCATAAGACAACCACTATGGTCAAAACCTTCTCATTTCAACGGAAGCACGATGGTCAAAACACTCCCATTTTGACGGAAGTTGTTCAGTGTTAAATATCTTCACGGAGTTACGACGTTATAGAATTAACTTTTAGCCAGTTAGCACTTAGAAAAAAATCTTTCCTTCATTAAAAATTAATTTTTCCCAAGCGCTAATTGGCGAAAACAGCTCCTCCCACAACCATTCCCAGAGGGCAAAACAGATATGACGTCATCACGAATACTATATTACATTTTGAGGGTCCTTAGATTTCTACAGCGTTATGACGTTATAGAAATCACTTTCAACCAATGAGCGCTATGAAAAAAAGTTTATCTCCACTCAACGTGAAAATCTCTAATTTTTAGCTCCTGTCACTTTCATTCCCACAATGCAAAAATATAGCCGCAAATTACGATAAAGTACCCAGCATTTGAGGGTTCTTGCAAAATCCACCGTGACGCATTTCACTAAAATTTTTATTATATTTTCCTTCCTCCTCAACCACAAAACGGATTGGGCTAAATGAGGAATCATTGCAAAACTTACAATCCAAGGAATACAGACGGATTGAATTTTTGTAAACATCAAAGACATTTTTTAAGTAGACAACTCATTTATTACCAAAATGACCTTCAGATTTTGCTTATCTTTGAATTGAAATAAAATTTTTGATACTAGATATTACTTCATGGAACGAAACAGTATCATTTTATATTGAAAATTATGTCCATATATGTGCACATAAACAATTCCTATGGAAAATGAGCGTTTTATTCCAGAATAGCTCTTGTTTTGATGTTTTCGATTGTGGAAATTTTAAATTTAATGTCAGCTTTCAATTTAATACAGCATGGTACAAACCATAACTTTACAAAATCGACAAGTGCATGATGGACAATTTAGTTTTGTGACTATAAACAGTACAAAAACGGTTTTACAGTTCTGGCAGTAAAAATTTCAAAATCAATAAAAAAACAAGCAAATCAAACGTACTATAAAACATCCACTTTCAACATACCTTTTAATTGGTTTTTTTTCTAAAAACAAGCTTTTATTCCCTTTATTGTTTTTCATTTAAAAACAAACACCAAATTCTAATTTTAGTTTTTTTGTTTAAATCTATTTGCTTAACTGAAAAGTAATGAAATGTTGTAGACAAAAATTTAAGTATTTTATAATTTAAAAACTATTTTATCACTATTAAAACTAAAAATCGACATATGAAGGTTTTAACAATTTAGACGTGGTTAGGAGTTCAACCGAATTTTATTTGCTATTACCGTCTTTAATTTGATTTAGATAACTTTAATAATTTAGATAAGTTTTATTATTTATATAACTTTAATTTGATTCAGACAGGATAATATTTCGTTCGTTTTTAAAATATTTTAAAAGTGGGTTTAAAGTACACGGCAGCAGAAATTTGACAACAAGAAAAACAGACAATTTAGTCCAAAACAATAATTTATTTATTTGCTTATAAATAGCGACTGGAAGTATTAAGTTATTAAACACTAAAAATATTGCCAGTGTGTTTTTTATAAGAATTTATGAAGAATATTTTCCCCTTCCGAATAGTTTTCAACAACTGAAATTTGTAAGTTTTTTTAAAATATTTGAAATCTCTCAAAGTTAAAAAAAAATACTGACGCTTCAGCCAAAAATAAATGTTCTTCTGAAAGTTCGTTTGATGAGCAATCGATTAACGTAGTTTTTCAGTATAATTTGAAATTTTTTATTGCAAAAAACCATTTGCAAAGTAAATATATAATTGTATTTTTTGTAATTAAGTATTGAATTGAATTTAATTGAATAGTTTTATTAATATTTTTAAACAATATGGTATTTTTGAGTTTTTGTATGATATAAAAAGTGCGTTATATTAAAACCTCCTGCTTTTCACTTACTTCCGCTTGTTTTTGGAATTCAGCTTGATATTTTTCGAACTGCCCCTTTATTTGATCCACAGCTGCCATACCTACCACTCCAATATTAGAGAGGGCGACTCAACTTTAAAAAAACTAACTAAAAAATGAACGGAACTTTGGTTGCGCCGTCTTTTATATTAGTCAATATTTTTAAAAAAAAGAATTTTTTTATTTACAAAGATTTTTATTCATGTGTGGCGTGGAAGCGCAACGGGGCGAATTGGACCCAGAGGGTCACACCAGACATAATTAGAAAACGTGGGACAACTCTGGGATTCAGCTTCTTCTTCTTATTATTATTATTATCCTAGCGCTCGTATTTTAAAAAAGAAATTCTTCTTTTGATACCAAGAAAGAGTTTGCCAAATCTCGTAAAACAGCATACAACTGTCCGCTGTTGGTTAAATTTTTTTCCGCGACTGTTCCAGTGCTATCAATAGGTATTATATGGAAAAACAATACGACGAATTTTTCTCTGTGCTTTAAAAACAATGATGGTACAATGTGGATCAAAATAACGCAATGCAACAAGCAAGCCCGTCTGTAAAGAAAAGTATTTAGCAAATCAAACACAAATATAAATTATATTAATCACATACTACATAAAAATGTTTAAATACACATGTCTGAATCACTTTAAACAAAGTTATACGCAATCACACAAAAAATAATAAATATACTAATATACAAATTGATTATGGCTCTTTTGCCTTCGTAACGACGATAGAGAGTACAAATTCAAAATTCATTTATCATCATCATCTTTTTCTTCTCATTTCTTTTATTTTTTGATATTATTTCCATGCCATTTTTTTAAAAAACTTTATATATTTGAAAGCTATTGTTCAGCTTTTGATTTATAACCTTGCATAACTTAACAATTAAGAATAAATTTGGCGCATTATAATTTTTAAATAATACCACTCGAAAAACTCGTGACACTAAGTTATCCATAAATACCTAAATCTAAAATTCCAATTTATTTGATTTTTTTATTATTATTATTCGGACGCTCAAAAGCTTACTTCAACGGTGCCACCGAATTAGTGGTGATACAGGCACATTAACTGAAAAGTGACGCACCAACTAAAATTAGAAACTTTGGAAAAATATTGAAATAAAATTTATTATTGGTGGCACGGGAGCACCACGGGACGATTTAAACCCGCGGCTCTGCGCCAGGCATAATTACAAACCGTAGATCAATTCTGGGATTCAGCGTCTTCTTTTTATTATTATTTCTTTTATCACTCTAACGCTCATATCTTAAAATCGATATTCATACCGTAATGTTGAATAGATTAAAAAAAAAGGCTTATTATATGTGGAAGAAAATTGCGCAACTTTAGTAGGAGACAATTTTTTCATTAGGTCCTTTTTATTAATTTATAGATCAAAATAATAATTCAAAAAAATTCGAAAGAAATGTGTTTAAGTTCTGAGAATTTTATTATTATTATTTTTCATTTTATTATAATAATATATAATATTTTAAATTATTTATTCCAATTTTTGTTTTGCTTAAATTATACACATAAAAATAAAATCCCAAAGGGTTAAGCTATAATGTTCCGAAGAAACGATCATTTAAGGTATAGAACACTACTGTTATGACGATTTTTACTAAAAGTTAGAAATCAACTTAGATATTAATTTTTGTCTGACAAAAGTATAGTGCGATCGAAAGCTCAGATTATGATGTATCCAACGGTAATAGTTTCATCGTTTACCGAATGTTCTATTTCGAGATATAGTTTGACGAATTTAAAGCTCAAAAACAGTTTTTGACCATTTAAAAAATTTGATTCGCTCAGTTTTTCCTGCAATTTTACCCAAAGTTAACGAAAAATAGGGGCAACTTATAGATGTGGTTTGTAGTAAAACGAAATTCAAAATTTTACGAAAATTAAAAAAATCGATGTTTTTAAAAGAAAAATCAAATAAAATAAATCCTGAATTAGTTTTTTAATCAAAAACAATTCAAAGTATTGATTAGACTTGTATCTAACTATTTCCAAACTTTCATTAAAATCTGAGCGAATCAATTTTTTTAATTTTCATTTAATTTTTTTTGATTTGACGCCGAGAAACTACATTTCGAAACGTTTATTTAAAAATATCTATTAAATTGTCCATTAAAAATAAAAGTTTGTTACCATAAAAAGCTGCTCATTGATTTTTATTGTAATTAAATTAAGCAGCTGTTACTAGTGATCGTTTTAACATTAAGTTATTTTTTCAGTACTCTTTCGTGCCAGTACTGTTTTAATTCAAACGCAGACTCTGAAAGAATACATTACTCTTTTGAGCCAGTACTTTCGTGCCAGTACTATTTTGTGTCAGAGTCGCGTTGTGTAGCAAACGCATTTCACACAGGATTTTTATGTGCCGTACTGTTTCTTGACAACAATGTTTTGTGGCGTACTCTTTTATGCGTACTCTTTTGCGAAACCCGGGACTGTTTTACGGTACTGTTCCGTGCTGTACTTTTATGCGTCGGCCCCATATGTCGTTAATTTTTGGCACGTTTTAATAAATTTTTTTAAACAATTTTTAATAAAAAACTGTTTTAGTAAAATTTTTTTTGTTTAAAAAATCCGTGGTTAAAAATTTTTGGGTGATATAGAAATATTGAACTAAACCACCGTTTTACTGCAACAAGCGGACGCAGTTCAAATTACCGTAACTACGGCAAAATGAGCTAGTCATCATAAAAATACACGTGACTGTGACTCATTCTTTAGTTAAGTACTGGTTAAAAGTTAAAATGAGTCACAGTTACATATATATTATACAAATGTGGCTCATTTTGCCAAATCTAGGTCTATAGCAACAGGTTCCAAATACTTGCAATCTATGTGTAACATATCGTCATTCTATTGCAAATTTAACTTTGTATTCTAATTTAAGTCATAATTTAAAAAATAGTTAATCATAAGATTTTTATTTATCAAAATCAACTGTTAACCAATCGAAAATTAGGCACACTTTTATTGGTTTTAGTAATCCAGTTTTATTTTAACACAATTAAGTATAAAACAAAAAAATAATTAGTACACAGGCACCGGAGGCGAGTAAGGGCTTTATTTCTTTTTACTATTTTTTGCTTCCTTGTTGGCTTTTTCGGGAGAAGTGCCAAGTAAAAAGTAGAGAAGGCTTTGAACGATTAAAATGGTAAGAACTGCAAACAATGAAGCTTCTGGAAGGTTGGCTCTGCTCTCGCCACTTTGAGTCAAAAGAATCTAAAAATGGGTGCACAATCCCAGAAAAAAAAACACGAAACAAATAAATGAAACAAAAGAATAAACAGAAATAAATCTTAGTTTTTTTGTATTTTTTAGGCTTTACGTTTTTCCAAGATTTCTAATCCTTTAATTCAGGTCTGGCATTTTACAGTGAACTGACGATGCTGGATAATACGTATTTTAATACTAATTTTAATTTTAATAATAATAGTTTTAAAAAAACTATAGCTTATTTTTGGGCATAAAAGCTGAAAATTATTATGTTTTTTTTGTTTTTATTTGGCTTTTCTTCCAGGCGTTGGTACTTCAAATTTTCAAGAGTTAAATTTATAAATACTCCCAAGTTAAAAAAAAAAATTATCTGCAAATGCGCAGCGTTGGCGGAAGCGTGGGCTGCCAGCCGGACTAAATAGAGCGCGTTCAAAAAATATTCGGTTTTTTTTGTTGTAAACAGTTTCTTACGGCTTCAGACTTCTTCTTCTCAAACTGATTCATAGTTAAAAAAAAATAAATTTACCTGCAAATGTGCGGCGGCGGCGGCGGCGTAGGCGGCCACCCAGACTAAATAGAACACGCCGAGACTACCAGTAAAGAGACCGAAAACGAGATAGACAGCCGAGGCGGAGCCCACGGTGGCAGCCAGGTAGAGCTTACGGTCCTGGGCGAACTTGGGTGCCAGAGCTACGGAGCTCACCCCTACGACCAGCGGGAGGATGAAAGCGGGGGGCAGGAGGAAGGCCGTGCTCTTATGGGCCAACAGGAACCTGAAAACGGTTAATGTTCACGACGAATGATATTTGGAAACACAAATAATTACAAATCATCGATTATAAACATTAAAAAAATAAAATATAAAATAAAATATAAAAATAATTATAAAATAAAATACATTTTCGAAATTTCCTACCTCTTTAATTTTGTAATTATCATATTTATTATATTTTTTATTCAGTCTAATATGAAAGTGTTTTTAACTCTATGCTTCCTTATGTGTTTCGTCTTATTATTTTAATAAATTTGTAATTTTTAACTTTTTCAGTATTTTGTGATATGTATTAGCTAAATTATATTTGTGGTGAAGTATGATGTGGATGCTGCTTTCAAAAAATATTGAAGTAAAAATAAAGCAATAAATAAAATAAATCTTAACCTTAGTTAAACCCCAACTAGAAGATGAAAGCCTTATTAGCTTGTATTAAAATATACAAGAAAAAAAAACGATTTGTCACGGACAAATAAAAACCTATTAATTGCTCAGCAACAAAAATTAAACCGTTTTATTTTCAATTTTCAGATGTTTTAACTAAGGATGATAAAACAAAGGGTCGCAAGCTTTTATGATGAAAATCAAAAGTTTTAACCTTTGTTGCTGTGGCAATAAATAAATTTCAAACAAATATTATGTTATACACTACAACAAAATAAAGTTGCCGAAGTTCTGCGATATATGTCTTTAAAGTATTTTAGATTTCAAATTTGTCGTTATTTTTTAATTGATAGCTTAAAAAAAGGGCCAGGCAGTAATTGCAAGAAATTCAAAGTTAGAAGTAAATAAAATTTTAAGATTAAGAAAGGGACATAATTAATGTTTTAAACCTGAAATAAAACTAAAAGTAAAGTAAATTAATCCCTTATCTACATAAATTTACAAGAAAACCATTTACCCGCTGAGGAGGCCCAAGACGACAGAAATGAAAAACAAGACCATTCGTTTGTCATCTTCGCTGGCGGGATCTTTCCGGTTGTACAGGTAAAAATAACCTGGGAGGACTATAAAAGTGAGCAGAAGGGCGATGTGGGTGTCCAGAAAAACGGCTAGCAAAGCCGATAGCGCCAGTCGGGAGAGAATCTGACCGATGCTGAGACCCAGGAGGCAGACGGCGGTCCACAGCTGAGCGCCCAGGAGGAATTGTCCCGCCTGTAAAAAAATTCTCGGCAAATAACGTTTAATGGTTTTAACTGCAAAATAATGGAAAGACGCCTGTCGGACTTCCTTCTCTCGTGTACAGTTAATGAATTTTTCTGCCAGTAAAGATTTATTGCATTATCAGCATATAGCATTACAAAGTTTAACTGTAAAATATAATGGAAAGATGCAGAGTGATGTGGTTATTTAGCAAATTGCCGAGGTTGGCCCCAGGGTCAGCCGAAAAATTATCTGATGCTGTTGAGATCCAAAAGGAAGACCGCGGCTCACACGTGCGCGACAAGTTAGTATGGTTTTCTCACTCCGCACAGTTTTTGAAGTTAATAAAACTTTGAAAAAATTTAAAAATGAAAAATTGGCGGGCGATCATCGGCTAATATCGACAAAATTTTAGTGTTTTACAGCAAAATAAGGGGAGGACAAACGCGGTTAAAACCAACACGGAATCCAAACTATTACAAAGATCTAATAGGATTACATTAATGAATAAATCCAAAAAGTTATTTCAGTCTTGTCATTAAAGGTGCTTTTACAAAAAAATACATACATAATTTCCAACGGCATTTTTGAGTTTAAAAAAACTAAGAAACTTTTGAGGAAATAATTTCCATCACAGCCAATAATCGCGCTTGTAAAGTAAAACATCAGGTTCTGTATAGGACTAAGGCATTTTTCTAGCATAAAGTCATTACTAATGAATCACAATCAGCATAAAATCAACGTGACTTCGACTCATTACGTTTTTATTATTTCTATGTTAAAAGGTACAGTCACGAGCATTTGGTGAGATTACACCATAATCCAAACCCTCCCATTTAAACGGAAATTGTTCAGTGTTAAAATTCTTTACAGAGTCTTAACGTTATTGAATCACTTTTAGCCAATCAGTGCTTATAAAAAAAAAGAAATCTTTCATCCATTGGAGACTAATTTTTTCCCAATTGACTAAAAGTGATTTTATTAACTCCTTCCACAACCATTCCCACAGAGAAAAACATATATGACGTCATCACGAATACTACATGACATTTTGAGGGTCCTTAAAATCCTGACGTGCAAGATTTATACTGAAAAACACTTACGCCTTCCGCATTTCCAACGGGACCCTGTTCTGTGATCTGTCTTGTGTAGGCTTCTGTGGCGGACTGAATTTGAGGCAGCAGATTGTCTTTAAGTTCGTTGGCTTTGCCGACATAATCTTGAACCTTTTGCTGGGCTTCCGGTACTAATCTTTCTTGTATATACTGAAAATTTAAATAGTGTATACATTCGGTAGCTTAAAAAATATTAAATTTTAAAAACAGCAAATAAATAACTATATACTTTGCTTTTTAGGCCAAGGATTGTGCTTAAGACTTAGCTTTAAAATTATGCTAATATTTTAAAATTTAAAAATTCTTATTTTAGAAAATTTTCAGTGTGTTTTTGGAATCAAAAACAAAAAAAATATTGATTACAAGTATGCATATGAATAAAAAAATTCAATCTGATTGGTGTTAAACAGTTTTTTTATTTATATGTTGAGAAATTCAATGTCATTTTTTTATCTGGAATATTTACTAAAACCTGTAGATTAACACAGTTTGTTGGATAATCTACTAGAGTTTTTTTAAACAACACTGTCGAATATGCTAAATATTTTCGTAACAACGTGTTGTAAACTATTCCACATGAGCGTGAAATATTCAATCAGTGTAATAAAGAAAACCTCTAAGTAGATTATTCGACAAGCTGTAAATTATTCCACAAGACGTTGCAAATATTTCTACCTGATATAGAAAATCTACACTTAGATTGCTTAACATGCAATAGCAAAAATATCTAATATAATAATAAAGGGAAAATATGTGACTTCATATATTTCTCAGACACATTGAGTGCTCTGATTAGGACGCTCCCTAATAAGAGCGCGCTTTTATTAGGGCACTCAGATGTGCTAATTAGGGCCCGATTTCTGAAAGGGGGCCCTTATTATATATATATAGGTATTTTTTTAAAATTTTAAAAGAAATAGCTCCTAAGACCTTAGTTATATAACGCCAAAAAGTGTAATTTTGTTTTAACCCGTTTCCGTTTTAGACTCCTTTTATATCTTGACAAAAGGTAATTTTGACAAATTTTCAAGATGGTTTTTTACAAAACAGGCATTTATACATTTATGCGTTTAAAAAATAATTTTAGACATAAATTTTGATTTTAAAAAGGTGTGTGGTCTAAATAAATGGTGTTTAGGGTGTTAGCGGCTTAAAAAATTTTCTTTGCCACTTATTTAACAACAAGCCCATAAGAAATCTCCTCGTTGAAATTACTTAAACTTTATTTAAATTACTTTAAGTATTTTGCAAAAAAAATCCGAGTAAGAGCAAAGTAAAAGTAATTGAAATTTCAAAAGTCGAGTTAGAGTAAAAATAAAAATAAGTGAAATTTAAAAGTCGGGTAAAAGTAAAAGTAATCCAAAATGCGTTACTTTTGTTTGTTTAAGTAAAATTAAAAGTAACTTTTACAACACCAATACTGGATTAAGCAAGATTTATCGAAGACAAAAATAAGGTTTTCCAGTCAGCCATTGGGTCAACTATTTTTAATGGGCTCAGTAACATATATATTGAAATCGCAGTTAATAATGTACATATGCTAAAAATTCGATATAATAAATCTTTATCTGTACTAAATTTTATCGGGAAAACATTTTAAAATTGCTTGAGAGAGAGTCAAAAATTACGGAATTCTGTTTACTTCAAACAGGGTGTAAAAAATATAAAACGTGGTTTTTTTACCTGTGCGGCTGCTTTAAATTGATTCTGATAGGTTTCAACTTGGGATTTCAATTGTTCTACTGCTGCCATATTTAGAATTTAGAAAGCTGGTGCGGTCGGGAACTCAAAAGTAAAAACAATGACTTTACCCCAGAATGTCTTTTATTTTTATATTAGTGAAATTAAAAAAAAATAATCTTTTTTTAAATATAAAATTCAGAAAAAGAAAAATTTAGAGCCGCATTCATAATGTCTATTTTATAATTATAAAAAGTTTACCATAGTGCTCAATTACATTAGTTGGTGTAAAGCTTGTTAATGTATAAGGTTTATATGTTTATTGAATTAACAAAATTTTTGTTTTATATGCATATGGATTTGTGTATATTTGTATATTTTTATGTAAAAAGTTGTTAAGTAATTGAGTGAGATTCCATCTGTTTAACTGACGAGGGCAGCATGGAGGCGGCTTAAACTTATGCCCGAAACGCCATAGTTTGTAGGTATAGTATGTAATGGTTCTATTTTTATTCTAGTTTTATAGTAGTGTTGTGTTAAAAATTTCTTATTGTGTTTGCGTTAAAAATAGATGTCTTATCATTGTTCCATATAAGGTTTGTACTACATTTATCTTCATACCTTGTTTGTTGTATAATTTTATATTTTAATTTTATCCAGTAGAGTAAGTTTGTTCTATATATAATCAGCTCACTTGAGCATTTCAATAAAGCGAGATTAGCCCAGAATTTAGAAAGAAAGTTAATTCCACTGCTTATTGGTTATCAGAACACCCTAAGCTCCGCCTTTGTCGTTTTTGAGAATTGTGATTGGTCAAAATTTTCCACGTTGCCAATAGGCATTCGAATTAACTTTTTTCTTAATCCGAAGTTATGAATGCGCTTTATGAATGCGGCTCCTAAAGTTTAAAACTTATTTTAATTGAGCGCAACCGACAAGGGTCTGTCCACTAAAAATTAAACCAGGATTTTTCTTATCCCTAATTAGAGTTTAGCTTAATGCCTTATTAGCTTTGATTTAAAACAAATATGCATGAAATTATTTAAAAATATGTGTGCGTGTGTGTGTTGTGTGTGTGTGTGTGTGTGTGTGTGTGTGTGTGTGTGTGTGTGTGTGTGTGTGTGTGTGTGTGTGTGTGTGTGTGTGTGTGTGTGTGTGTGTGTGTGTGTGTGTGTGTGTGTGTGTGTGTGTGTGTGTGTGTGTGTGTGTGTTGTGTTGTGTGTGTGTGTTTGTGTGTGTGTGTGTGTGTGTGTGTGTGTGTGTGTGTGTGTTTGTGTGTGTGTGTGTGTGTGTGTGTGTTGTGTGTGTGTGTGTGTGTGTGTGTTGTGTTGTGTGTGTTGTGTGTGTGTGTGTGTGTGTGTGTGTGTGTGTGTGTGTGTGTGTGTGTGTGTGTGTGTGTGTGTGTGTGTGTGTGTGTGTGTTGCGTGCGTGCGTGAGTGCGTATTACTTTAGGATTTTTATTTAAAACAGAAGCAACATAAAACAAATTATAATATTTTACAGGTACACTATATCCAAAAATCTAAAATTAAATATTTCTCGTATTCAAAAACAACAAAAAAATATAATAAATAAACAACCATTTTAAAGCATATCAAAAATTTGCTTTTTTTTGTTAAATCAGCCTTTCATTAATGCGGGAATACTAATGAATTTGCCATAATGCACTGTAAAAATTTTTTTGTTTCAAAAAATCCATTGCATCTATCTTTGCCATGTTTTTATTTACGGCAGGAAATTAAATTTCGGTATTTTATTCGTCGTCATCCCTTTTTCGTTTTAATATTCCGCGCTTTAACGTTTCGTTTTATCGCAAGACTGCTTTTATTTTCAGTCGGCTGAGAATTTCGACGGGCGGTGAAATTTTTCACCGACGATTTTTCACCGGACACTTCTCGACTAAAAGTTATTTCCTTGCCGAGCTCGTGATTTAGCTCATTAGCACCGGACCCTTGATCTTGTACCGTTTTGCATTCGTCTGAAAATTTAACGTCCGTCATTCTATCGTCTTTTAGGCGAAAATTCCAAGCGGCCACTTCCGAACTTTCATCCGAAGATATTTTGCGTTGGGGAAGTTCTTCAGGCAGAACGGGGGCTGAACCTGTTCTCAGCCGGGGCTCAGGACAGTTTTGGACGAGGTCCGCGTGTGTTATGAGCGGAGCGGATATAGTAACTCTTCTCTCCGATGCGCCAATTGCGTCAGCTTCGGATACCGTGCGCTTTTCCTAAAACATAATTTTGGTAAATATACATAATATATGCAGGTTTCAGTTATTTTTTTTATTTTCAAAAAATATTTTAAAATTTTTTCACTTATTTGGCTATCGATTGAAACATTTTATTGATTAATAATAATTAATTACCATTAAATTATAACACTTCGCATTTTGCGATCTAGTATAATAACTTTCCTACCTTATAAAAAGTCACAGTTGGTATAAAATACGCATCACTCTGACTCGTTGTACATTAGGGAGGCAAAACGGTGAAAAAAATACGAATATCAAGTCACCATTTCGCGAATTTTGTTACAGACTTGTTTTGCCGTGGCACCGACGAAATCACACACTTACCTCTTCGGCGTTTATCGCGGAATGGGCGGAGTGCGAACGGTGGACCGTGGCTTCCACGAGGATCGGGGAGTTCAATCTGGGCTCACGGGTCGGAGTTGTGTACGAGCCAGGCCGGGCCGGGCCAAAACGAAATTGGGATTGGAATTTTAGATGATTTTCGTCGATTTCCCTCCTTTTCCCTCAGGTTCACCAGAGCGAAAATTTTAGAGAAAAGTATAGTGTGAAAATTTTACATTTTTGGGGCGTCGCCAAAAATCCGGCGGCCCGGGCCGGACCGGGTGCGCGTTCACAACTCCGACCTCGATTGGCGAGACGCTTTCCGCCCTCCTTCGCTGGCGGACCTTTTGTGCGCCTCGGTGCTGGTGAAAGGTGGTGTTCCGGTTGGAGGTCTCTTGTCTCGTCCCACTAGAGGTTCCATTCCAACGTTTCCGACGTTATATTGACTCGAATTAACGCTTTGGAGCTCCATCGGTGTCGGACTCACTTGTCTCAAGACTGAAAAGCAAACTTTTATGGCGGCTTAACACTTTTTATTACTGAAACACGTAACACTAAATAAAATAATTTTTACATGCGCACTTAAGTCACCTAACAGAAATATAAATCAAAAAACTTATTGTATGAATCATATTCATCCCATTAAAACAATAACTTCGCTTTAAATTAACACTCTGAATGTGCATCGGCGGTGGGCTCACTTGTCTCAAGACTGAAAAGCAAAATTAAAAAAAAAACTACACGTGTTCCTGAGTATAACACAAAACATTAAATAATATAGTTTCTACAAAAATAAAACTCAATGGAAAATAATAGATGAGCATGTCTCGCGGGTTATCTTTTTTTGAAATAATACTGTACAAGCCAACCCTTCTACTTTCGACTTAGGCTTACTTTAGATTAAGCGCTTTCAAGCTCCATCACTGTAAAAATCAGTTGTTTCATAAAGCATAATTTTGTAGGGACTTAACATTTTTTAATATTAAAACACGCAACACTAAAAAAAACTACAGTTTATACATGTGCACTAGAAACTATTCAGGTGCGCGCATATCTCGCCAACCATCAGCATACAGCTAATACACAATCTATTTTATTGCGCCTACAAATTGATTCTTCCATAAAGGAATAACTTCATTTAATATCTGTTTTTTCAGCACGGACCACTTTTCTATAGAATTAATATTTTTGCTGCAAGTTTAAAGTGTTGACTATAGGGTAACCGACTTAAATTCGGCCAGCCTTAATTTCGGCCACCAGTTGTTATTTTTGCTATGCGCGTAGTTATGCAATGAACTGCGTATGGCTAGATAGATGACATAACGCTCTATCTAGCCATACGCAGTTCATTTCATAACTTTTTGCATGGCAAAAATTACAACCGGTGGCCGAAATTAAGGCTGGCCGAATTTAAGTCGGTTACCCTACTCAACTCAACGTTTGTGAAACTTCCTACCGCAGAGGTTATAAAAGGGCCATGTCGCAAATCAAATTCCTATATAGGGTAACTGACTTAATTTCGGCCACCTTTTTCTATTTTTTTGAATAAGTTTTTTCTGGCTTTTTCAGTCAAGCCAAAATTTGGCCTAAAAATCAAACAATAGCTATATTTGTTATTCCAGTGAAAAATTTGAATATTTCTGTTACACTTAAAAATTAGTGAAGGTTTAAACTTTTTTTTAAAGTGGCCGAAGTTAAGGCGCGTGCCATTTATTTCGGCCACCTACAAAAAAACTGGCCATAACTATTGCTTAAACGAACAATAAAAATTTCTAAAGGTTGCAAATTTACCCTTAGGTATTGTTCTTAGTAAATATAACTTAATTTTTTCCCGTTTTCAAACTTTAATAATTATTAGCAAGACTTTTAATAATTATGTCAAAACCTTAAAAAAACGAGTTTTAATAACTTGTATTTTTGTTCAATTTTTATTTTTGGCTTAAAAAACGTGAAAACAAAGTCAAACGAGCAAAAAAAAATTCTCTATAAATACGGTAGTACAATGATATTTCAAAACAGCAAAAAACGGCAGGTTCTTTCACCTAAATTTTAAGGTGGCCGAAATTAACGGAATCTTAAAATGCGCAGTTAGTTAAAACGCATTGCAAAATAATTTTGAAGAAAATATCAAAACATGAAAATTAACAACTTTGAGCCTTAAATAGAAGATATTTTAAGGTTATATATTGCTTTGTTCTAAATTTGATGCAGTTTAAACACAAAGCAAAAATTAGGAAAATCACAAAAAATTCACTTTTTGTATGAAAATGTTGATAATGTAGAATAATAAAAATAAAAAACTTTTGCAAAAACACTTTATTCAACATTAATCCAGTTACATTTGTGCTAGTTCGTTTGTGTTTGAAAAATAAGCCAATTTTCTAACACCCTAAATTGGTGGCCGAAATTAAGGCGTGGCCGAAATTAAGTCAGTTACCCTAACTCCCGGGTTATATAACCCTTTTCTTACTGCACCGATTAAATTCAAATTTATCACTTTTGTATAGAATTTGACTTGAGAAGCCAAAATTTTAAATTTGAGGCAGATAGGTTTTGTATTAAAGAGGTAATCCATTCATGGCGTCATAGGGATTCGATTTTTGACAGTGCTCCTTTCAGTTTACGTACTATTATTTTTGCGGTTGAAAAGAGGCAACACAAATAATTCAATAATCCATACCGATTGATAGCATTTTTTAATAATTTTTTAAAATTAAGCGAAACTATTTAGCCTAACAATTGAAAAAAAACCCAATAATTAGACAAATTACTACGTGTTAAAAAAATGGGCACGAGAATTTCAAAGTAATACTCAATAAAACTTTACCAGTGCAAAAAGAAATTAATCAAAAATATTTTATTAAGAAAAATAATTCAGTTCAATTTTTGTTAAAAGAGAGCTTGGAACTCCTTAGCTAAAATTCTGTTTCTGGAACTCCAAAGCGCTCGCGGATTCTGGGAACTTATTCAAAACATAAACCCGGAATGTTATTAACCGCCCAGCACGGGTTACAGCATTTTAATGTAGTTTAAAAAAAGTTATATCTCATTATTTACTTTATTTGTTTATTATTAAAATACGTAACTTAAATTCCTTGGGCTTTAAGTTCGGCCACCAATTTGGTGTTAAAAAATTGGCTTATATTAAAAACTCAACTTTGAAACGAGGCAATATATAACCAGAAAATAACGACTATTATGTGCTCTAAAGCTAAAGTCTTCCAGGCTGAAATTAAGGGCGTAACCACTCTCCGCCAGGAATAAATAAACAATAAACCCGTGAGGGAGAAAAATTAAAAAAAAGTTTTCAGCGGTTATGTAACCAATTATTATTTAGTTGCGTCATGTGTTTCTCTGCACGTGATATTTTCTCAGAAAACGAGTGGTTACTTTACCACTTATCTATTTTCACCCTGATAGAATTTATCTTTAATTTGCTAATTTTTATATTTTTTTTTCGAAATAAGTTTTTATTGCATTGCATTACAATGTACGTGTGCAGTTTAAGATTGCGTTGACAATGACCTTTCGCTACCTTTAAATTCAGGGAAAAAACCTGTCGTTCTTTTGCTGTATTCAAATATCACGCGGTTTAATTTCGAGTAATTTAAAAAAATGAGATTAAACCTTCACTGATCTTTAAGTGTAGCGTAGCAGAAATATTCAAATTTTTCAGTGTAATAACAAAAATAGCTACTGTTAAATTTTTAGGCCGAATTTTGGCTTGATTGAAAGAGCCAAGAAAAAATTATTTAACAAAAAAAACATGGTTGAAATGAATTAAAGTGAGTTACCCTACCGATTTATTTTTTACTATATAATACTCCTTGCGTGTTTGATTGCGATAAAATGCCTTTCAGATTTACAATAAATCTTTGTTTTTAAAAATATTTATTAATATATGGATATTAAAGAATATTTTTAAAAACAAAGATTTATTGTATGATAACAAATTTCTGTAATAATTTATTATTCTTTTAAAGTTTAAATTTCCAAAGTAATATAGGTTAAGCTCCACTACTAAACTGCATATATTGTCGTTACTCTGACACAATGAGTCAAAAGCGTCGTAAAATACTCGTAACTGTGACTCTTTTTATCTCTTAACACAATTACTATAAACAAAATGAGTCAGAGTTACGTTGATTTTATACTGATTGTGACTCTTTGTGTCAGAGTAACGACGATATATAGCATTACCATTGGAATGATCCACTTCCAATTTGGTTTTCTGGACCCCGTTCACGATTTCCGTTCTGGGCGGTTTGGGTTTGGAAGTGAATTCGGCAGCGTCCGCTTCCCGCCAGCTGCTGCTGTCCTCAGAATCGTAGTCGCTGGTTCCCTCCCTCTTCATATTCTGACCACCTATAAAACAAATAGAAGAAATAGGTGAAGTTACACGGGTTCACCTTCCGCCAACTGCTTCTGTCTTCTGAATAGTACTTGCTAGTTCCCTCCCTCTTCATGTTCTGACCGCCTATAAAATAAGTAGAAGAAGTAGATGAAGTTTTATGGGTTCACCTCCCGCCAATTTCTGGTGTTCTCGGAATCGTAGTTGCTGATTCCCTCCCACTTCATATTCTGATCGTCTATAAAATAAGTAGAAGAAGTAGATGAAGTTTTATGGGTTCACCTTCCGCCAACTGCTGGTGTTCTCGGAATCGTAGTCGCTGATACCCCCCTTCTTCATATACTGACGATATATAAAATAAATAGAAGAAGTAGATGAAGTTTCATGGGTTCAACTCCCGCCATCTTCTGCTGTTTTTGGAATGGTAGATACTATTTACACA
Source organism: Microlaimidae sp. YZB2_3 (assembly GCA_030248175.1). Classification (NCBI taxonomy): domain Eukaryota; kingdom Metazoa; phylum Nematoda; class Chromadorea; order Desmodorida; family Microlaimidae; species Microlaimidae sp. YZB2_3. The sequence continues at coordinate 19,459 of JASAMX010019541.1, read as the reverse complement.
TTCTGACCACTTATAAAATAAGTAGAAGAAATAGATGAAGTTTTATATGTTCATCTCACGCCAACTGTTGCTGTCTTCCGAATCGTAGTCGCTAGTTCTCTCTCTCTCTTTTCAAATTTTGACCGCCTATAAAATAAGCAGAAGAAGTAGATTAATTTTTATGAGTTCACCTGCCGCCAACTTCTGCTGTCTTCCGAATCGTTGTCGCTGGTTCTCTCCCTCTTCATATTCTGATCGTCTATAAAATAAGTAGAAGAAGTGAATGTAGTTTCATGGGTTTAGCTCCCTCCTACTGCTACTTTCTTCCGAATCGTAGTTTATGGTTTCCTCACTATTCATATTCTGACCGCTTATAGAATAAGTGAAAAAAATAAATAAAGTTTGATCGGGATCAGGAAGAAGCACTACTAACCGCAAATACAGTAGGTTCTGCAATACACAGCACATGACGGTACCAAGATAAATGGCTAAGAGCGGGTTCTCTGAATTGGCTCATCGCTTATTTCCCATGGGGAGTCGTGAATTCTTATGTGAAGGAAGTGGTTGGTGGTCTGGCTTTTTGGTTTAATATATTTCATTTATATTATTACTAGTTTTTTTGTTTCTTGGTGCATAGAATTAAGTGCAATGTGTCTATTGCTTATGTATGTCCCTGTTTTAGATGAAATAAAAATACAATACAATACAATACAATCGGAAGGAAATACGATACAATACAATCGGAGGGATACTAGTGTTCAAGCCTGTATTTGGCTCATAACACATTACCCTGAAACACGCTACACATTCAATCCTGACTGTGCTTAACGGTAAAGCACGATTAAACTTAAAACGATTAAAAAAGACAGGGTTAAAGAAATGGTGAGAGAAAAGACACAATTAAGCTTTAAAAAATGGTTACCTCTGGTGGCGGGTACGTCCGCGAACTGGTAGTTTTCATGTTGACACATTAGATCCTGACTGTGCTTAACGGTAAAGCACGATTAAGCTTAAAACGATTAAAAAAGACAGGGTTAAAGAAATGGTGAGAGAAAAGACACAATTAAGCTTTAAAAAATGGTTACCTCTGGTGGCGGGTATGTCAGCGAACTGGTAGTTTTCATGTTGACACATTAGATCCTGACTGTGCTTAACGGTAAAGCACGATTAAGCTTAAAACGATTAAAAAAGACAGGGTTAAAGAAATGGTGAAGAAAAAGACACAATTAACTTTAAAAAATGACCTTTGGCGGGTATTCACAACTGTAGTTTTCATTTGACACATTAGATCCTGACTTGCTTAACGTAAAGCACGATTAAGCTTAAAACGATTAAAAAAGACAGGTTAAAGAAATGGTGAGAGAAAAGACACAATTAAGCTTTAAAAAATTACCTCTGTGGCGGGTATGTACAACTGTATTTTCATTTGACACATTAGATCCTGACTTGCTTAACGTAAAGCACGATTAAGCTTAAAACGATTAAAAAAGACAGGTTAAAGAAATGTGAGAGAAAAGACACAATTAAGCTTTAAAAAATTTACCTCTGGTGGCGGGTACTCCCGAACTGTATTTTCATTTGACACATTAGATCCTGACTTGCTTAACGGTAAAGCACTATTAAGCTTAAAACGATTAAAAAAGACAGGTTAAAGAAATGGTGAAAAAAAGACACAATTAACTTTAAAAAATTTACCTCTTGGCGGGTATCCCGAACTGTAGTTTTCATTTGACACATTAATCCTGACTTGCTTAACGTAAAGCACTATTAAGCTTAAAACGATTAAAAAAGAAGGGTTAAAGAAATGTGAGAAAAAGACACAATTAAGCTTTAAAAATTTACCTCTTGGGGTACTCCGCGAACTGTATTTTCATTTGACAATTAGATCCTACTTGCTTAACGTAAACACGATTAAGCTTAAAACGATTAAAAAAGACAGGTTAAAGAAATGGTGAGAGAAAAGACACAATTAAGCTTTAAAAAATGTTACCTCTTGGCGTATTCAACTTATTTTCATGTTGACACATTAGATCCTGACTTGCTTAACGTAAAGCACGATTAAGCTTAAAACGATTAAAAAAGACAGTTAAAGAAATGGTGAAGAAAAAGACACAATTAAGCTTTAAAAAATTTACCTCTGTGCGGTACTCCGCAACTGTAGTTTTCATGTTGACACATTAGATCCTGACTGTGCTTAACGGTAAAGCACGATTAAGCTTAAAACGATTAAAAAAGACAGGGTTAAAGAAATGTGAAGAAAAGACACAATTAAGCTTTAAAAAATGGTTACCTTAGGGGTATGTCAGCGAACTGGTAGTTTTCATGTTGACACATTAGATCCTGACTGTGCTTAACGGTAAAGCACGATTAAGCTTAAAACGATTAAAAAAGACAGGGTTAAAGAAATGGTGAGAGAAAAGACACAATTAAGCTTTAAAAAATGGTTACCTCTGTGGCGGGTACGTCCGCGAACTGGTATTTTCATGTTGACACATTAGATCCTGCTGGCTTAACGGTAAAGCACTATTAAGCTTAAAACGATAAAAAAGACAGGGTAAAGAAATGGTGAGAGAAAAGACACAATAAGCTTTAAAAATGGTTACCTCTGTGGGGGTAGTCCGCGACTGTATTTTCATGTTGACACATTAATCCTGATGCTTAACGGTAAAGCACTATAAGCTTAAAACGATAAAAAAGACAGGGTAAAGAAATGGAGAAAAAAGAAAATTAACTTTAAAAAATGGACCTCTGTGGTACGCGCGAACTGTATTTTCATGTTGACACATTAATCCTGTGGCTTAACGGTAAAGCACGATAAGCTAAAAGGATTAAAAAAGACAGGGTAAAGAAAGGTGAGAGAAAAGACACAATTAAGCTTTAAAAAATGGTTACCTCTGGTGGCGGGTACGTCCGCGAACTGGTAGTTTTCATGTTGACACATTAGATCCTGACTGTGCTTAACGGTAAAGCACTATTAAGCTTAAAACGATTAAAAAAGACAGGGTTAAAGAAATGGTGAGAGAAAAGACACAATTAAGCTTTAAAAAATGGTTACCTCTGGTGGCGGGTATGTCCGCGAACTGGTAGTTTTCATGTTGGTTCCCGTACTCGTCCACCTCCGCCGTTCGCAAGTGAATCCCGCCGGAAGTGGCTACGAGGGTGAGAACGTTCGGGTCCTCCTCCCGGGAGGGTTCCGGCGCCAAGTCCCGACGGCCCGGCGTTTGGGCGTCTCGCGTGGACGTGGTGGCCACCATGTTGGTTTTTCGACAGCAGATCAGCGCCTATAGGCAAACATAATCTAGCCGACCTCGATAATTCCAGTATTGAATCGACTATTTTACCATAAAATCGTTCAAAATTTTTAACGAAAGCGGTTTAATAACAAAGATTAAAACCCCTATTTTTATAATTATTTATCAAACTACTCAATTTGAAACCCAAATGCAAATTGTTAAAGAACTAAACCTGGTTAATTTTTGTGCATTTTGTAAAAAAGTAGAATTTAAAAAAAATTGCGCTCTTGTTTGTAAAAAAAAAACTATTTGTGGTTTTTTAAACGTCATAACCGCACAATTTTAATTGGTCCCCTCATGTCTGCAAACTAATTTTCGACGTCAGTCAGATAATTTAACCATGAAATGAGTTATTTTGATACAATATAGGTAATTATCGGAACGTTTTAGTTTCTTGTATTTTATACAAAATCATGGAATTATAAATTAGCAATTTGGCCATTATTTTTTAATTACAACTTCGAATAGCTAACAAATAGCTAACAAATTTTATCATTCTTATATGCTTTAAATAGAACTATTTAAAAGCTATTTAAAGATATTTGATTGTATGTTAATTCGAATTATAATTTGAGTTTTTTGATAAAAAAACTGTGAAGGATTAAAGGTGCGGTGCGGAGTTAAACTTTTTGTCTTCGATTTTGATAATTTTTTGTGAAAACCTTACCCCTGCCCCAAATAGCCCACAAAAATTTTTTCAACAAAATATCTCCAGTGGTTCAGGAGTTATGACCCCCCAGAAATGGCATTTTTTTACAATTCTGTACGTGTACGTACGTAAGAAATGTACGTGACAATTGTTGAGATATTGCGTTTACCGTACACAAAAAAAGCAAATTTTCACTTAAAATACGAAGTGTATAGGCCAAAATGTTGGGGAAATTTCATCAAATCACTGCCGTCGTTTGGTGTTTTTAACGAAAAAGTCGCGGGTTTTTTGTACGGGAAACGCAATATCTTAAAAATTACTGCACCAATCTTAACGATGAAGGTATCAAATTAAAGTAGAAAATAGCTGCTACTTCGAATGCATAATTTGTAACTTAAATCGTTATATCTATTGAGCAATTTTTTACGTACAAGATTGTCGAAACACAACTTTTTCGGGGGATCATACATAACTCCTAAACCACTGGAGATATTTTGTTGAAAAAACTTTTGTGCGCTATTGGGGGCAGCGGTGAGGTTTTTACAGTAAATTATTAAAATCGAAGACAAAAAGTTTGACTCCGCACCGCGCTTTTAAGTGAAAAATGGTAAATTTGAATTAAGCACTGAAATTAAAATTATTATAGTCTATACAAAAATGATGCAGACTGGCGACAGGAGCTTTGAAAGGTTATATCTCCATAAGGGAGGTTAGAATATGTACGGGACATATATCGGAGCATAACCCAGACACATGGCTACCTTTTGAAAAGGTTAATTGTTTTCTATGACGTCGTCACTACTACTGATGCGGTAAAAAAAACCTGTCCCAAAAAAAACTAAACCTTTTTATTAGTACGAGATAATAAATGCCGCTTGGTATGCTGTTAGATTATTCTTTTCGAGTTTTTTTCTAAAAATTTGAACGAAAACGGCTGGCTAAAATTTTTTTATATGATGCGTTGAATGCGCGCGGTTTTCGCATTTTTTCGCCAAATTAATACATTGAAAAAAATTTTTGTTTCCTGCTCGACGTGTGTACGATTTTGATCATATTTTTTATATATTTAATGTCCGCCGTTTTTTATCCTTTACTTTTGACCTAAAATTTTTTTTCGAGGGTGACCCCCCCGGGGGCTAGGGGGGGCGGCAAACGCAAACGCCGAAATTTTTTAAAAAAATTTTTTCAAAACCATCAAAAATGTAAAATTTATCACATATGACGAATTTTGATATATCGTTTGTGCAAAAAAACCTAATATTAAGCTTTGAAGTAGCTGTCAAAAATGGCGAATTTAAAATTTGGAATCATTCCAAGCCCGTATGCTGGCAGCAGCAAACCTTTAAATTAAAAAAATTTTCCAAAAAAATAAATCTTAAAATGATGTTTTTTTTAATTTCCAGGTTATTTTGTCAGAAACACATATTTTCAAATTTTAAATCTTACTACAAAATTGCCAAATAACGCAGCTAAAAAATGCTCCTTTTTAAGTGTTTTGTTACTAGCAAACATGTTTCCCCGTTTGTCAACACAAAAACATATTTCTAAATACTGGGGCCGACGCATAAAAGCACTGCACGAAACAGTACCACAAAACAGTCCCGGGTTTCGCAAAAGAGTACGCACGAAAGAGTACGCCACAAAACAGTACTGTCAAAAGACAGTACGGCACAAGCGTCCTGTGTGAATTGCGTTTGCTACACCACCCGACTCTGACACAAAACAGTACTGTCACGAAAGAGTACTGACACAAAAGAGTAATGTATTCACATTTTCAGAGTCTGCGTTTGACTCAAAACAGTACTGGCACAAAAGAGTACTGAAGAAGTAACTTAATGTTAAAACGATTACTATTACAGCTGCTTAACTTAATTACAATAAAAATCACTAAGTAGCCTTTTATATAACAAACTCTTTTATTTTTATTTGACCAAACTAAATTTATTTTTAGTAGACAAATTCTTTATTTTAAGAAAAAAATAATTTATAAAACAGTCTTGACAAAATATTCTATGGCATTAATTTTAATTTTTTTTTGTACATAAAATGGAGCGTAGCTTTGGGGCTCCGAGAGTTTCTCTAAAGCTTCTTAAAGAAAAGCTTAGGTAACATCACTAATTCCTGTACCAAAGTTTAAGTGTGTTAAGTGTAACTCATAATTTTTATTAGTCGATTTAAAAAAAAAAACAATTTATCAAACAAAAATTTAAGTCAAACATTTTTAATTTTAAACAAACGCCGGTATTGGGAGCTCCGGAACGCCGGTTTTCAGAGCCCTGAAGCACCTTCATAAATTCGGAGCCCCACTTTATTTTCAGAATAATTTAGCATTAATTAAAGAGTAGTATTTCATTTTGTTTTTATTTTTTGCGGACTCAAAGTTTCTAAACAATGATAAAAACAAAAAAAAATTGTAAAAAGTGGCTAAAATAACATGAACATTTTAAAATTAAATTGGAGGATGAAATAAGCTTTATATAATTCATTTAAAAAGCGCAACTTCGAACTTTGTTGTTTAAATGATCGTTTCTTCGAAGCATAATAGTTTAAAAGCGCAGAAACAGAAACAAAAAACAGAAATTGCTTTGGTTTCGTTAAAAAACAAAACAAAAAAACTCATAGACTATTATTTCAACCGAGTAAATTTTTTAACAAAAGTTAACACGTGTTTTATTAGCATTCAAGAACACACGATTGAAATAAAACAGTTTATTTTTTTTAATCAAGATAAATTCGGAATGCCCTAATATGCGTATATTGATTTATTAAATAAGAAAACTTCCAGTTGGATCAGTCAAATCAGTTAGTTCCTGCACGCAATTTCTCAGTACTTTTTTGTCTTCGTACTCTTTTGCGCCGTATTCTTTTGTTCCAGTACTGTTTCGTGCGTACTCTTTTGCGAAACCCTGGACTGTTTTGTGATAATGTTTCGTGCCATACTCTTTTGATAGGCAGCCTTAAAGACTATGTCTCATTTTTGACAGCTTATTGTAATCTTAATATTAAGTTTTTTTACACAAACGATATATCAAAATTCGTCATATGTGATAAATTTTACATTTTTAATGGTTTTGAAAAAATCTTGAAAATTTTTTTTGGAATTTGTATTTGCCCCCTTGTAACCCCCCGGGGGGTCACTTCCAAAAAAAATTTTTAGGTCGAAAGTAAAGGATAAAAAACGGCGGACATTTAATATAGAACAATACGATCAAAACTTTACACACGTCGAGCAAGAAGCAAAACAAAAGCTATTTTTGTGCAGTGTGTTAATTTGGCAAAAAATTGTATAGACCAGCCAAACCACGATCAATTTCAAGTCGAACCCTCTAATATAAAAGGAGATTATTCAGTGTTAAAGATTCTCACAGAGTTATGACCTTATAGATTCATTTTTAGCCAATTAGGGCTTGGAAAAAAATGAAGATCTTTCATCCATTGGAGATCCATATTTTTCTCAAGCGCTAATTGGCTAAAAATGATTATAACAGCTGCTCCTACAACCATTCCCACAGGGAAAAACATATGTGACGTGATCACGAATATTATATGACGTTTTGAAGGTCCTTAAAATTTTGACGTGACCGTGCGTATTCAACGCATCATAAAAAAAATTTCTGCGAGCAGATTTTGCTCAAATGTTTAGAAAAAACTCAAAAAGGTAGGTTCTTAAGGCTGGTACATACTTATGTAAAAACGTCCTTTCAAACACATCGTATGAACGTATGTAAAAACGTCCTTTGGACTTTGTCCAAAGGACGTTTTTACATAAGTATGAACCAGCCTTAAGAGCATACTAAGCGACGTTTCTTATCTCTTACTAATAAAAAAGTTTTTTTAGGACCAGGTTTTTTTCACCGAATTGGCTGTAGTGATGTCGTCATAGAAAACAATTTTTTTCTAACCTTTTCAAAAGATAGCCAAGTGTCTGAGCTATTCTCCGACATATGTCCTGTACATATTCTATCCTTCCACCTGTTATGGAGATATAACTTTTCAAAGTTCAAGTTTTGTCGACAGTCCGCATTATTTTTGTATAGACTATAGTTTTGAAATAAAAAAGACTAAAACGGACATTTTTTGTAAAAAAATTAAATTATTTTTATCTTTATTTGAGGAAAAAACAAAATAAATATGTTAACTAGTACTCGAACTCGATAAAACGCACGCGAAGCCAACTCACCACTAACGCGACCAAGCGCGCTGCTCGCTCAGAAAATATAAAACGCTGCTTATAAAACCGTAATGTTGAAGGACAAATGTCTTTCGTAACTTCGCAGTTTTTGCAAAAAAATCGCGGATTTTTTGTACTAGAACCGCAATATCTCGACAAATACTGCACCAAACTTAACAATCAAGTTATCAAATTAAACTAGAAAGTAGCAGCTTTTTTTAAATGCATATTTTGAAACTTAAACTAAAACTTAAAGCATAACTTAAATTTTTTTACCCATTTAGCAATCTTTTAAGTACAGAATGGTGGAAAAACATCATTTTTGGGAGCCATATCTCCGGAACCATTGGAGATATTTTGATGAAAAAATTTTTATGGGCTATTGATTGCAGGAGTAAGGTTTTTACAAAAATTATCAAAATTGAAAACAAAAACTTTTTGACTGCACCGCACATTTAAATCGTAAATAAAAAATTTGACTATCATGTTTGTTTTTGACAGTAATGTATTTTTTGTCACATTTTAATACTCAATTACGTACCATATTATGGTACATTTTTACAAAAGCAATTTAAAATTTGCAAAATTATAAAATCTTTATAAACAGTTATTTTTTACCTGAAATTTTTTCCAGATTTCCCTGCAGTACCCGAACACAAAAAATGGAAAAACTACGGGATAAACGAATTTCAGCCACGTGATAGCTGTTTCACCGTCGTCAGGAATGTCTAGTTCTGTGTTGTCATTGCGCGCCACTAACTCGGTGCTGTTTCTTAGCAGGAAGGTCCGCGTAAACATTCAAAAAACGTAAACACTGACACAAAAATTTATAACGTAAACACTAAACGTAAACACTGACACAAACAATATGTCGCTTACACTCCCTTTATGTTAAGTTTTCAAAATAACATTATATATAAAAGCAAGTTATTGTGAAATAAAGTCAGTGGGTGATGGTGCAACGTAGCACCTTATTTGATAAAGTAATGAGGCTGAAGATTCCTGTATGCTAGTCCTGTATCGCCCTATTTCAGTCAAAAATCTTTGTTTTGTATTGTTTTTGTAAAAAAAATTTTGTTACTCACTTGTTTAAAAAGCATTACTTATAATGTTTTAGTGTGTTTCCAGCACATTGGAAAATGAATTTACTTTATTTGATCATATCTATCCTATTCTGTATTTGTGAACGTCACGCTTACATAGTCAGTATTCACTGACTCTGTATAGTGTATGAGCAATGTTTATTACATTGTTATTAGAGCCGTTATTGTAAAACTTGGTTCCATCTGGAAATTTTCGAAACCTCGAAAATTTAAACTTGGAGTGGAATATAACAAAAAAGCGGGCCAATTCTGACTCAAAGTTTATGATTTTCAAATCTTTAAATCTAACTATAAAACTGGCTCAAGTTTTAGGTTTATGTTTCAGCTACTTAAAATTAAAGACTCCAAGTTCCTGCGACTTAAAATTGACGACTCCAAGTTCCTGCGACTTAAAATTGAAAACTCCAAGTTCCTGCGACTTAAAATTGAAGACTCCAAGTTCCTGCGACTTAAGATTGACGACTCCAAGTTCCTGCAACTTAAAATATACGAATCCAAGTTCCTGCGACTTAAAAATGACGACTCCAAGTTCCTGCGACTTAAAATTGACGAATCCAAGTTCCTGCGACTTAAAATTGACGACTCCAAGTTCCTGTGACTTAAGATTGACGAATCCAAGTTCCTGCGACTTAAAATTGACGACTCCAAGTTCTTGCGGCTTTAAAATTCTTCAACTTCAAATTCTTCAAATCAAGGATAATTTTTGAATTTTTACACGAAACCTTATGAGCAGAATGAAGTTCAAAACGATGTAGGCCCCGTGCAGTAGAAAAAAGACTAGGAAGACGACGACGGTGAATTTGCCCAAGTCCAGATGATCGTGGAAATGTCGGTTGTCCACAATGAAGTCGGTGTAGTCGGCCATGCGTTCCGGCAACATGGACCGCCGACCCAATCGCTCCTGGTGGGCCCGGTAGAGAATCACAGCGAAGGACATGAGCAGAACGCAAGCAGTCAAGGTGTACACGCCCAGCAGAGCCACCGCGTAACCAACAGGACCGTTTTTAACGGAACAGAAATAACGGGCTGGGAACACCTGAAAATATATAATGTGTGTTAGTGATGTTCTCTGAAGCTCGAATTTCTAAGCTTCGAAGCTTAGGAAAACATTATTATTTTTTCCAAGGCGTAACTTACAAGACGGTTCCTTGGACGAAACAAAAATATATTATGCGATGTTTCCTTAAAGGTGCGGTGCGGAGTGAAACTTTTTGTCTTCGATTTTAATAATTTTTTGTGAAAACCTTACCCTTGCCCCCAATAGCCCACAAAAATTTTTTTAACTAAATATCTCCAGTGGTTGAGGAGTTATGACCCCCCCTCCAAAAAAATGGCATTTTTTGACAATTCTGTACGTTAAGAATTGCTCAATGGGTATAACGATTTAGTTTTAAATTATGCTCTAAAAGGAAGCAGCTACTTTCTACTTTAGTTTGATACCTTGATTGTTACGATTGGTGCAGTATTTGCCGAAAGATTGCGTTTTCTGCACAAAACTCACGATTTTTTCGTTAAAAACACCAACGATTTTGTAAAGTTTGCCCAACATTTCCTTCCGTCACTTCGTGTTTTTAGCAAAAAAAATCGAGTGTTTTTTTGTACGAGATTACTTGAGAAGGTATTGATCCGACCAGTATAGGCAGAGCAAAACACAAGCCCACCATCCATATCCCAGCCAAGGCAACGGTCATGTTCAGTAGGGTCATGCGGCGCTCATAGCGGCGCCGATTAAGCAGGGCGACGGCGCGGTCCGCTGCCGTCAGACCGATCCCAAGGATCATCTCCAGGCCCAGGAGGAGGCCTAGGGCCGAGTTGAGGCCACACACTAGGCTTCCGAGGCCCCAAGAGCCCTGCGCCACGTAGACAAGAGACACGAAGAGGTTGACGGCAGTTTCAAGAAGGTTGATCGCGGCCTGAAATAAAAAGAAGTTTTATTAGCAGTTTGTACTAAGGATCTAAATGGAGCTAGCTCCAGAGCTCTGTCCTACATTGTACTAATTTGCTGATTGATTTCCAGGATCATTTCCAGGCCCAAGAGGAGGTCTAGAGCCAAGTTGAGGCCACACACTAAATTCCCCTGTTCGTGGTCCTTTGTCCTTGTTTTGTCCCCGACAAAATCCAAAGGACAAAATCCAAAGGAAAAAGTCCAAAGGACAAGAAGTATGAATACGTTGTCCTTTGGACTTTGTCCAAAGGACGTTTTGTCATAAGTATGAATAGACCTTAAGTTCCCGACGCCCCAAGAGCCCTGCGCCACGTAGACAAGAGACACGAAGAGGTTGACGGCAATTTCAAGAAGGTTGATGGCGGCCTAAATTAAAAAGAAGTTTTATTAGCAGTTTGTACTAGGGATCTAAGTGGAGCTAGCTCCAGAGCTCTGTTCTACATTGTACTAATTTGCTGATTGATTTTCAGGATCTTTTCCAGGCCCAAAAGGAGGCCTAGAGCCAAGTTGAGGCCACACACTAAGTTCCCGACGCCCCAAGAGCCCTGCGCCACGTAGACAAGAGACGCGAAGAGGTTGACGGCAGTTTCAAGAAGGTTAATGGCGGCCTGAGATAAAAAGAAGTTTTATTAGCAGTTTGTACTAGGGATCTAAGTGGAGCTAGCTCCAGAACTCTGTCCTACATTGTACTAATTTGCTGATTGATTTTCAGGATCTTTTCCAGGCCCAAAAGGAGGCCTAGAGCCAAGTTGAGGCCACACACTAAGTTTCCGAGGCCCCAAGAGCCCTGCACCACGTAGACAAGAGACACGAAGAGGTTGACGGCAGTTTTAAGAAAGTTGATGGTGGCCTAAATTAAAAAGAAGTTTTATTAGCAGTTTGTACTAGGGATCTAAGTGGAGCTAGCTCCAGAGCTCTGTCCTACATTGTACTAATTTAGTGATTGATTTCCAGGATCATTTCCAGGCCCAGGAGGAGGCCTAGGACCAAGTTGAGGCCACACACTAAGTTCCCGACGTACCAAGAGCCCTGCACCACGTAGACAAGAGACACAAAGAGGTTGACGGCAGTTTCGAGAAGGTTGATTGCGGCCTGAAATAAAATTAAATTTTATTAAAAGTTTGTACTAGGGATCTGAAAGGAGCTCCACCTTACTTTGTACTACTTTGCCGATCTCCATGATCATCTACACACTCAAAAGGAGACCTAGGGTCGAGTTGAGGCCGCATACTAGGCTTCCAAGGCCCCAAGAGCCCTGCGCCACGTAGACAAGAGACATGAAGAGGTTGACGGCAGTTTTAAGAAGGTTGATCGCGGCCTGAAATAAAAAAAAAATTTTTTTAAGCGATTTGTACTAGTGATTTTAATGGAGCCAGCTTTGGAGCTCCGTCCTACATGGTACTAATTTCCTGATTGATTTTCAGGATCACTTCAAGGCCCACGAGGAGGCCCAGAGCCGATTTGAGGCGGCATACTAGGTTCCTGAGGCCCCAAGAGCCCTGCGCCACGTAGACAAGAGACACAAAGAGGTTGATAGCAGTTTCAAGAAGGTCGATCACGGCCTGAAATAAAAAAAAAGTTTTATTAGCAGTTTGTACTAGTGATTTGAATGGACCTAGTTCCTTCCGTCCTACATTGTACTAATTTGCCGATCCCTAAAATCATCTCCAGGTCCAGAAGGAGGCCTAATTAAGGCCGCATACTAGGCTCCTGAGGCCCCAAGAGCCTTGCGCCACGCAGACAAGAGACACAAAAAGGTTGATTGCAGTTTCAAGAAGGTTAATCGCGGCCTGCAATAAAAAAGTTTTATTAGCAGTTTGTACTAGTGATCTAAGTGGAGCTAGCTCCAGAGCTCTGTCCTACATTGTACTAATTTGCTGATTGATTTTCAGGATCATTTCCAGGCCCAGGAGGAGGCCTAGAGCCAAGTTGAGGCCACACACTAAGTTCCCGACGCCCCAAGAGCCCTGCGCCACGTAGACAAGAGACACGAAGAGGTTGACGGCAGTTTTGAGAAAGTTTTTCGCGGCCTGAAATAAAATTAAATTTTATTAGAAGTTGTACTAGTGATCTGAATGGAGCTAGTTCCTTCCGTCCTACATTTCACTAATTCGCCGATCCCCAAATTCATTTCCATCCAGGCCCAAGAGGAGGCCTAGGGCCGAATGAAGGCCGCATACTAGGCTTCCGAGGCCCCATACACAGGGCCATTCCGAGGCACCACGTACACAAAAGACACAAAGAGGTTGACGGCAGTTGCCAGCAGGATGATTGCAGCCTGAAATGAGAAAGTTTTACAAGCAGTTTGCAAGATCATCTGCAGTACTTTTTTTCAGATTGTGACGGTTAATTACATAGTACAAACTTCAAACGTACCGTAACGGTTATGAAAGTAAAAATTAACAAAAAGTCAAGTCTAAGTCGAACAGTATGCCCATCGTGGCACTTATTGTTGACCACAGTTAGAGTAGACGACGGTTTTGTCTCAATACCAGCGTGGGGCGAATGTTACACCGTGACATTTTGCGCCTTTTGACTTAATTTAAAGTATTTCAGAATGCAAATAAGAAAAAAGTACCTCTCGTGGTTTAAACATTTTCCTAATTTTAAATTTACAGGTATTTTTGAACTAAAATTTAAACAAAACCACTTTTATTCGGATTTGTAAAAAAAATTCCAAAAAAATATAATTTTTTTTTTACCAGATTCAGAATGCATAAGCTGAATACTTGTCTTCGCAAACTTGAACTCGACGCTATGGTTCCGATCAGAAAGATATTTCCAACAAAAGATGTAATCACCATTAATCCCAACAGAATGGCACTTAAGGCTTTTAAGTTATTTGGCGGTATTGCAGTGTTATCTAGCCCTTGAGATGATTCCATAGTTGTGTCAATTAAAATAATTTTTCAAATAGATAATGTTTATTTAAACACAAATTTCAACGACCCGTTGCTGTCCAAAAGACACTTCTTTTAGTGAAATGAAAAAATTAGGCAAGCAAATTGCATCGCGTGAGCCCTTGAAAACGAAAGAGAAACTGCAGTTTTGTCTTTTTAAACCAAACAGTAGCCTTTCAGAATTTAGTAATTGTCGTTCTAAATTATAAAAAAATTATTTATGGTTTATTTTCGCAAAATTAATCTATCTACAAATGTCAGTAAATCTATTAGTTTTGTTAATAACCAAAATAAAATATACAACAAGTCGAAAATTCCCCGTAAAAAATCACCGATCAACATGATTCGCTTGATTCGAAGGCACTTTGAGATCGATATTTTTTAATTTTTTTGATTATTGTTAAGATTTAAAAGCACGAGGTATTTAATATCGCTTGTTGCTTTGTTAAAGTTAAATATAAACGTTTGGAAGTGCGGTGTGCGACACGAGCGTTCGTTGTTGCCATGGCGAACCGACAACCTGAAGGAATTAAAGAAAAATTGTTATGTTTTGGGTTAAAAAAAATCAATGGACACAACACCAAGAGACGTATCAAATCGTACTAATTTATTGAAGCGAAACTGACATTTCGCCCGTTTAATTGGGCCGCAATAGGCAATAAATGATTTATCAGAGAAAAATTGCCAGGAAAAAAAGGAAAAAAAGAAACAAAGCTTTGAGAGCAAAACTATGAATTGATTGAAAACCTAGTGATGTTCCTACGCTCTAAGATCATGCTCTGGAGCTCTGGCCATTTGAAACGGAAGGAGTTCTGGAAGTCCGTACCTTAATTGAGCGAGTTTAAGCTTATTTTAACCTGAAATACATTTTCAGTTATTCTAATAAATTTAAGACGAATTTTCTCGTTTTTTATAAGTTTTGAAAAAACTTAGTTTACAAAGAAATTTTGATAAAACAAATTGCAGCATCATTCTTTAATCATTTATTTAAAAAGCACAAAAATAGAGCGGAGCTCCGGAACTCTGGTGGACAAACAAAAAAATAGAACTAGAACAAAAACATACAAAATGAATTTAAAGTCCACAATAACTTGGTCTTGGAGCCGGAAATAGGAAATTCGGAACTTTAAATGAGCAACTTTAAGCTGTAAGTTGTAAACTTACAGCCGAAACTGAACTACCTAACCTCTATCAAAAACCTTTTAAGCCTAAATTGTTGCTTGACAAAACACATAAAACTTGTTTATTTGGATAGGCTCTTTTTAACTTTTATTTTCCAATAGAACTACAGTTCTAATCTAATATTCGACTGTAATTGATTAATAATAGATATTTAGCGCAAGAAAATTGTATGGCCACTCGCAATGTGGAACAGCGTGTTTTTCGTCGGCATGTAAGCTTTATAAGTTCGATGTGCGGTGGCGGCCAAAAATTTTCAATTTAAATTTAGTTATTTTTAGCAATATTTTTTTGATTTTTTGTCAAATTTTTATAATATAACAGGTAGACTCCAACTAAAATCATTTTTACGCAGCATTGGTGTCGGACTTTTTATTGCTCAGCTTTTGCCACATAATTCATAAAAGCTTGATTGCGCTAAATTATTATTACTATTATTATTAATGTTTTTTATTATTACGTTTATTTCAAACGGTTTTACTGCTCGACAGTATGAGCAGTCAATACCTTATTGAGGTTTTAATGATTCTGTATGTTTAGTTAAATTTTATAGTATTACTTATTTTTATAGTGCATCGAAATTGACACTATACATTTTATAATAGTTTTTTTCTTATATTGACTAACGGTTTACTGTATATAGTGGCTATATTTCACAATATGTTGCTTTTTACAAATTCAAATTATTGAAATATACTGATCAAAAAACCTTAAAATTAAGACTTATACTGGTTATTCATCTTTGAGTAAATGTATTTTTTTCACAGCCATGAAAAATAAGATTTTATTCTTTAGTAATCTATATCACAATATAGGTACTCCGTAAAAAATATACATACACAATATACTCCGTACAAAAATATGCATAACACGTAAAAACTTTGAAAGCAAATTGTCATGAGAAAATCAAGATTACGAAAAACGCACGGTTGAAATTCTAAGTTATCGTATTATTATTTTCAAATGATAATCTCCAAAAGAATGTTGAATACTTCTTTCAACTGATAATTCTGCAAAAAGGTGTTTTGATAAAAAAAGTTTTAAGCCTGGTTCATACTTTTACCAAATTTTCAAAAAGACAAAACGAGAAACTTTGGTTTTCTGTTATGTACAGGCATTTTGGATTTTTTTTTTTCATTTTAGGCATTTATATCTAAAAAATTCAAAAAATTTTTAAACTTTTAAATATGCTTTTAGATTGTTCAAAAGCCAGTTTTTCGGTTTTATACTTATTAGACGTTTTAAACTAAAAAGAATGTCTCGGTTTTTTTAGGGTTTTGAAAAATCTGTTTAATTCCCTGGGACATAATTTTTGAACAAGCAGTTGTCTCAAAGATAAGCGCAGGCTGAAAAGCACTGGCTGAAAAACTCTAGGTTAAGGCGATAATATCTGACTAACGGCACGGTGTAATTACACGAGACGACCCCCAAAATTTTTCAAGAGATAAAATATATACTTTTGGTTCCAAGTGTGAGCTAAAGTAGCTTTTTGGTCCAATGTACAGAACTTGAGCGCAATGCGTTTATTGCTCATCTACGTCCCAATCTTAGACAAAATAAATGTACAATATAGAATGAATAAAAGTAGAAAATGTCCGAGTGTATGTTAAACAATTGTTCCAATTAGTGATCGACCGGGGCAGAATTTTTGCTGATGCCTGGGCCGGGGCCGGGGTAGAGAAATTTGGATTTGCTGGGGCCGGGGCCGGGGCCGGGGCCGAGGCCGGGGCCGGGGCCGGGGCCGGGGCCGGGGCCGGGGTAGAAAATTTTGCCCCGGCGGGGCCGGGGCAGGCAAAAAATTTAGCAGAATTTGTAGTTTTGGTCAATTTTTTTCAAATAAAAATAAAAATTTTTATTGTTAATTATTTGGTTTTTTATTGTTAATTAATGAATAGTCACATTTTAGAATTTAAGCACTTTGTGAGTGAAAAAAAACTTTTTTTATTACACAAAAGTTTTTTTTCTAACCAGAACAAAATTTTTATTTTCATATTTCAATTTTTTTAAACCTAAAATATTTTTTTATTTACCTTATATATGTACATTTGCACATAATTATTAGCAGTATATTCTTGTTTAAAGCAATATTATACTTAATCGCAAACCATTTATGTTACTTTTCAAAAATGCTTTACAAATGCCTTACAAATAGAGGAGGAATTAAAGTACTTACAGTATGCTTTGATCAGTAAAGCAAAACGTGGTAAAGAAACTAAAATCAAAACTGGGTACAAGTAACGAAAATATTTCACAATAACAAAATCTCTTCATATTAAAATATTTTTAATTAAATATGTTGGTACCTAATTGGCGAAATTTAACCGTAAAAGTTAAGAATACTAGTCTTGAATGTTATTTTAAAGAAGAAGTTTTACTCGAATTTCATTCACACACCACTATTCAACATTTTTTAGTTTAAACATATAAAAAGGGTTAAAAAGCACCTTTTTAAAATATAAGAGAATTTTTAAAATTTTATTGTCAATTTTTGTAAATTAAAAAAACACTCTTTTTAAGTTCTAAAAAGTAAAATATTATATTGCGAGTACATGAGACTACTCGCTTTCTAGCTGTTTCAAGTTGATTGTTTTAATGATTTTAATCAAATTATTTAATTTTAGCCAAAAATTATAGAATTAACGTCACGTAAACTTTTTCAATGTAATTATTTTCGTGATTTCGCACTACTTTTTATAATTTTTCGAGATTTATCAAAAACATAATATAACCCAAGAAAATTTTTGATTATACACTAGGTTTTTGAATAAAGTTATGCAAGAAAAAAATGAAACATTTCAAACGTACGCGACTTTTTGTGCATATACCACTGATTTCTTGCGAAGAGATTTTTTGCAGTCAATACTTGTTTTTTTGTGCAGCGCATTTAGTTGCAAAAGTGGAAGAAAATTTAAAATATGCACTGCAAAACGTTAACACTGTTAAAAATTGGTGCACCCAACCCAAAAATAGCAGAGAATGGCGGGTTTTCAATATTATACTCGCACAAGAGTTTTAAGCAAAATATTTTATTTAAAAATTAGTATTATTTTTATTCAGCATTATGCGAAAACTTTTTTTCAAATTAAATATAAAAAGTTCATTATTAACTTTTTGTTTTAAAAATTTACGTTTGGTGTCTTTCGGGTGGATACAAAATATTGGATTTAAAAAACTGGACTGACTCCGAAGGTTTTTTTTTAAATTTTATGAATACTATAGCGTAGATTTACAATAAACTTAAAAATTTTAAAATAAAGACTAGACATCAGCTTAAATTTTTTTAACGTAACAAAATTTAAAAACAATTTCAAATATGCACCTAAAGATAAACGCAAGAATATATAATTCAAGTAAATATGTCCAGTTGTACAATAAACCGTTCTAATCAACTCACACATGATCGAATTTAAATAATCGAATTTAATCATCATTTTCTGCTAATTTTTTGCACAAAGCGATTTAGTAAAATAGTCTTAGAAAAAACGAGTTTTTCGGTGTACGACATATCGTTGTGCGAGAAAAGTTTTATTGAGTGCAGAGAAAATAGCTTGCGCGTGAAAAAACACAAGTGCAACATTTCTTGTAAAATTTAGGTAAAAAATTCCGTGTCTAGCCGAAAATCCTCTTGTTTTATATATTTTTGATATAAACAATGATATTGAAATAACTCCAATATATGCAAAATACGTCTTGTGATTATAGAGTCAAATAAAACCTAGCTGACCTCGATGATTTGCAGTATTCAATCGACTATATTTATCATTAAAATCATTTAAAACTTTCAGTAAAAACGGTTTTATATTTAATATTAAATACCATACTTTAACAATTATTTAACAAATTACACAATTTGGAACCAAACTACAATTTTTTAAAGCGTGAAAGTTGACTAATTTATGCATATTTTTTGAAAAACAGGAATTAAAAAAAACATGCGTTCCATATCGTTTATTTAAAAAAAATTTATAACCGCACAATTTATGGTCCGTTTACGTCTCCTATACAAACTTACTAGAGGTCAGCCAGATATATTTCAACCATAGATATCTACTGTCAAACTCTCATCTTGTAAATAAAATCTACAAACGGTTTTTAATACTCAAGAAATCTTTAAATTTTTAAAATAAAGATTCGTGATTAAAATAAGGAATCTTAATAAAATAAAGAGGCTTTAGAAAATCTTAATATAGCATAATAAACAATAAATATCCTAATATTAAAAAAATTAAATTAGCTTTGT
>JASAMX010019540.1:0-28856 GCA_030248175.1 Microlaimidae sp. YZB2_3 | reverse complement strand
TTCCTTTATTTAAAAAAGGGTTTTAATTTTCAAAATTGAAAAAACCCAAAAAATAGCTCGATTAATTTCAGTCAAAATAAATAATTTTTATATTATTTACGGATGATTCTGTGTTTATTACGATTGTTTTGTTTGAATACAAATTTTCAAATATTTGAACGGATCCTTGTAAAAATTGAATTGCAATATAGCTATACAGTTAAGTTAGATATGTTGCAAACGAATTTATGCGATATCTATATAACACCGTATTTAACTTGAAAAGGAAACTTAAAATTGAATTAATTTTTTTATTCTGAAATCGCTTAAAATTATAAGTAAGAGATTTTTATGGACCGAGAGTAACAATAAAATTAAAGCAGAAGTTTTTTACGTACACAAAGGAACATTCTGATTAAAAATAATTTTACATTTCACCAAAATAGCTCAGAATATGTGTTCTAGAGTGTGAATTTTTGGGGATTTTAATTTTAATCTGAATTTTCTAATTAAAAAAATGGTTAAAAAACATCGTTCAAAACAAGCGCTCATAAATGATAAACATTTAATTTTTAGAACATAGTTTGAATCTGAAAACAATATTGTTTAGATTGTTTTGGTGGTGTGGATTAAAACAAACTTTAATATGAATTATTATAGTTTACTAGAGTTACGCATTAATTTTTATCATTTTTATGAAATAAATTCAAATCGAGCCGAAACATATCTATAGAGCAGATACATTTAAGCCGTATGGTTAACCCGGGCTACTTATAAACTAATAAAATCAATCAAAGCAATATTTACTTTAAAAAAATGTGCAATTTTTTGAAAAAAATCACCAGGCGAAATTCCAATGCCAATAAAAATGGCGTTTTTTTGTAAATTTCGTACTTGAAAAATTGCCCAATAGGTATAAAAATTTAAAGTTACAAAATATGCATTTAAAGAAAGCAACAACTTCATACTTTTCTTTGATACCTTGACTGTTAAGATTGGTGCAGTATTCGAGGAATTACGTTTCCCGTTCAAAAAAACCTCCAATTTCTCGCAAAAACACGAAGTGTAGAGAAAAAGGTTGAAAAAACTTAATCCCGATTTCGACGGAAGGTTTTTTTTTTTTTTTTTTTTTTTTTTTTTTTTTTTTTGTTTTTTGTTTTTTTTTTTTTTTTTTTTTTTTTTTTTTTCGTCCTTTGGACTTTGTCCTTTGGACAAAATCCAAAGGACAAAGTCCAAAGGACGTTTTGACGCTGTGTTTGTCCTTTGGACAAAGTCCAATGGTCTTTTGTCCTTTGGAAACAATGGTCCTTTGGTCCAAATCGAAAATAAAAAGTTTAACTCCGCACCGCAACTTTTAATAAAATTTTGACTGTTACTTTTACTTTTACTTTACTTAAATTAAAATTTTTGAAATTATTTTACTTTTACTTAAAATAATCGAAAATCATTACTTTTTACAACACTAATGTACCTTTATTGAAAAATAAAATTACACTTTATTTTATTTTTTACTTTGAAAAATCTTTATGTTTTCGGTTATTCCAATATTAAAAAACTCACCTTGTTGCCATTACCAGCATGTAGTTTTAGAAGTAAGCCAACCAATAGAAAACCACATATTTTAAGCGTCTTCATTAAGTGTTTTCCAAATAACTAGACCCAAATGATAGCGCCCTTTTTTTATTATACCTTCATGTTTAAGTCAAAATCAAATAAGAAATGTAATGTGTCAATTAGTAATATACTGTTCGGAAATTATAATAAACTTCTATTAGAAGTGATAAAAATAGCTTTAATTCCTATGATATAATTCAACACGAGGCTAACTAACAAAAAGTTATCTAATTAATAAATAATTTCGCTTTTGAAACTGCAAATAAGCTTGAGTATTATGTTCACAAGTCGTTATTGCTATTTTAGTTGTAGTAATTTTTTTCTTTGTCAAGTACATAGTCTTCGAGCAAATCCTGACAAAGATAATAACGTCAAAAATATAGAATATATTTATTTATAATTGCAATATTTTGAGCGAAATATTATATTTTGGCAAAAATCCAAAACAAACGATGACACAAAAAGAATCTTGATAATTGAAATTAGAATCTTCACGAAAATTTATGTTAGCTCCTAATTAGATTCAGGATTTTTCGCCACGACGTTAACTATTTTATTTGTAGTAATATTTTTGGTCAAGTAGTCTTTAAGCAGATCCAGATAAAGATATTCAAGTCAAATAATAGAAAATATTTATTAATAGTTACAACATTTGGCCACCAATATTAACTTTTGACTAAAATTTAAAAAATTTAATGTAAAACCCAAAAGATTGTGAGATTCAAGCATAAGGGATCAAAATTTAGCAAAAATTTATGTAAGGTCCTAATCGACTGAAGTCACGTACGGAATATTTTTCATACGGTTTGGTAAAAAATTGCGTTTGCAACTGTCAAAGCACCCTAATTTTTTTTCTTGCAAAACTACGCAAAAACTGTTGAACGTACAATTACTGAAATAAAAATCATACGGAAGAACCAATTAGCTGCGTGCCGATCATGCTTATACAAATTACTTCTTTCGTAACTTCAATCGATTAGCATACTTAGGTTGCGTTCATTTATTTGCATACTTTAAAGGCTGGTTCATACTTATAAAAAAACGTCCTTTGGACAAAGCCCAAAGTACAATTTTAGAAAAGCCAAAACTCCTTTGGACTTTTTCCTTTGGACAAAGTATGAACGCTACTTAGAATTTGTCCTTTGGACAAAGGACAAAATCCAAAGGAAAAAGTCCAAAGGAAAAAATATGAGCACGTTGTCCTTTGGATTTTGTCCTTTGGACTTTGTCCTTTGAACAAAGTCCAAAAGACGTTTTTACGCTGTATTTGTCCTTTGGACGTTTCCAAAGGACGTTTTGTCATAAGTATAAACCAGCCTTTATTAGTTATTCAAACTGATTTTAATTTATTTTCAGAAAAACTAGAACTTCTCAAGAAATTTTAATTTCTCCAAATAAATTAATAGAAAGATTTTTCTTACTAAAAATTTAATCACACGCACATTATTAAAGAATAGTCCCAAAATATATTGTGTAAAATCCTATATTTTCCCAGAATATGGAACAGTTGTACGTGGGCTGAGATTTTAGATGGCCAGGACTTATTTATTTTGCATAAAGCATGATATGCAAGGCCGATGTTACGCAGCACTAACTGCGCACCCAAATACTACATATAACAATATTAACAAAGAATATCATCACAATGCAGCGTGTTTCAGTCGGGACTCAATCCAGGCACCTTCAGTATGCAAGACGTAAGATCTTCCACTGAGTCAAAAACGCCGCAACTTAGGACAGAATCGGCTAGAGCTCTCACTGATAATTTTTATAAGTTATGTTCACTGTGTAATAAATCCTCTTCTATTTAATTTTTGTAATTTATATTAATAAGGTTTTTTTTGCGAAAGTTTACCAGAGTAAACCGCTGTAAAAAAACCATCTATAGGGTAACTGACTTAAATTCGGCCACCTATTTTTAAATTTTTTTGAATAATTTTTTCCTGGTTTTCAATCGAGCCGAAATTTGGCCTAAAAATTACACAATAGCTATTTTTGTTATTTCAGTGCAAAATTTGAATATTTTTGTTATAATTAAAAATCAGTAAAGGTAATAATTAAACTTCTTTTTTAAAGTGGCCGAACTTAAGGCGCGTGCCATTAAGTTTTGTCACTTAAAAAATGGCTATAACTATTGCCATAAGCAATATAAAAAAGTTCGAAGGTGGCAAATTTATCTTTACGTATTTCCGTTTCACAACCTTTTATAATTAATAGAGAGGCTTTAAATCAGTATGTCAAAACCTTAGAAAATCAGTTTTAATATGTTGTGTTTTTTGTTGAACTTTTTTGGCGTAAAAAATTATTTCTACATAACATGACTTTAATTACCAGCACCCAATTTTAATAAAAAGTCTGGAAAAAATTTTATTCCATTCTATTTGATGTTTTTTTTACGTTTTTATCCTATAAAATAGAATAAAATAAAATAAAATAGAAAAAAGTACAAAATCCGCCTGAAATTCGGCCACCTAAAAAAACAACAACAAAACCCTAAAACACAAAAAACAATGAAATAAATCAAAATTTTTTAGTTTTAAGGATAAAAAAGCCGTTAAAAAAGTTGGGTAGAGGTATAGCTCCCCTGCTTTTGCCTATCTCTGATGTTAAATATCCGTTAAAAAATAACTTGGTTTTTTAACTGTGTTTCAATTATTTTAAAAATATTTCTTTAAGACCAGTGGTAATTCAAACCTCTTAAATTCTTAGGTAACCCCAATTGCACACATCTTTAATATAAAATCCTTCTGACTGCATCCCTCCGCCAAAGAAATAACCTATCAGTTTTACACTGTTTTTTCAGCAACTTTTGCTAGGATTGATATTTGATAACATGATAAGTGATGGGTTGGATGGGTAGGGTAACCCCATTTACAAAAAAGTTCACCATTTTTACTATGTGACTGCATCCCTCCGCCAAAAAAATAACTTGACTTTTTTGAATGCGTCTCGATATTATTTTTGGGAAATTCCTTCTGTTCTTTTCATAATTCAATTAAACCTAGTAAATTATGGATTATAACCCCACCCCACATATTTTGACTACGTTATCCTTCTGATTGCATCCCTCCGGCAAAGAAATAACCGGACATTTTTACTCTGGTTTCATTTACTTTACACAACTTTTTGAAGCATTGGTGCTCGATATCGTGGTACGTGGTGCTTTGGGTGGAAAAACCTCCCATTAACATTGATATTTAATATATTCACTATATGACTTCATCCCTCCGCCAAGAAAATAACCTGATTTTTTTATTGTTTTTCAATATTTTTTTTAAAAATTACTTCCGGTCTATGTCTATTCATAATTAAATCAAACCTAGTAAACTATAGGTTAGGTAAAGGCTGGTTCATACTTATGACAAAACGTCCTTTGAACAAACACAGCATCAAAACGTTCTTTGGACTTTGTCTTTTGGATTTTGTCCAAAGGACAATGTGTGCATACTTTGTGTCCTTTGGACTTTTTCCTTCGAATTTTGAACAAATCTTAAGTAGCTTCGTCCAAAGGAAAAAGTCCAAAGGACGTTTTGGCTTTTCTAAAATAGTCCTTTGGTCTTTGTCCAAAGGACATTTTGTCATAAGTATGAACCAGCCTTACCCCCAACTGTACGCATGATTTTGCAAATTGTGTTTTAATCACTTTTTAAAGCTCAAAATAAAATTTGAAGGTTAGAGTAGACCTAGAAAAATGTTTTTAATCATTTTCCCGTTAGGATTCTCTCACCGATTTTTAAACGCGTGCTTATTCTTATCGCACAAAAAAATTTTCGTAAAATTCTGACTTTGAATTTTTTGGGCTTTTTATTTAAAGACTTTTAAATCAAGGTATATCAACTAAAAGATTATAAGTTTCTTTTTTCCAATCTTACTTAATTTTTGATATCAAAACACCTACGATATTTAAAAAGTGGGCTAACTCGGTTTACCTGAAAAAACTATCGAAGTAAACCGACTTAAAAAACGTGGGCAAGCGAATGAAGTCAAAAATACACTACAAAAACAAGTTAAAAATAAAATTTTAAAGCATATTTTACGTATTGTTATTCCAAAATAATTATTTTATTTAAATTTACACCATACAACACATATATTCTGTTTTTGGCTGAAACATATTTTTCTTATCACACTTTTCTAATTATCGTTGGCACGAATAAATTATGATTTTCGTGGTTTTCACTCTCATGGCTTTCTCGCGCAATCTAAGATTTCCGAATTATTATTAAGTTATTTTAGTATTTTTGTCAGCTGAATTGCGTATTTTTATTGACTCAAAATATGGACCTGTTATTATTTATTTTACAGTAAGTTTATCGCATAAAACAGCTTAAAACATCATGAACTAAAACTGCTGAACAACATTTTTAAAAGCCAAACCTAAACTAATTCGCTTAAGCCTTCAAGTTCCTATGTTTAAGACTTTGTGCCAACAAGCTATTTGACGTAAGTGAGCCTTATTTCGGCGGTATACAATTTATGGTTACGTACGGTATGTAATCCAAGGGAAAGTACTCAATATTTGATACCGTTGCAAAACTTAAAAGATATGTTTTTTAAAGAGGCG
Source organism: Microlaimidae sp. YZB2_3 (assembly GCA_030248175.1). Lineage (NCBI taxonomy): Eukaryota > Metazoa > Nematoda > Chromadorea > Desmodorida > Microlaimidae > Microlaimidae sp. YZB2_3. Next base: position 22,699 of record JASAMX010019540.1, on the reverse strand, counting down.
CAACAAAAAAATTTTTTCGCAGAACAATCACATCTTTTCAAAGCTTTATACTTTTGTAGCTTTATTGTAAACAAATTATTTTTTTTTGTTAAGTCAAGCACTCGTTCAACCATTGTATCAGCTAGTAACACATCAGATCGACAGATGATTTTTAAACAGACCGATCAATTACAAATATATTTTCTCCAAATTTTTGTAATTTAACGCAACGGGCTAAAAAGAAAATTTGAACTCTTGGCAGGAAGTTTGTTTTATAAAGTTTACTCTACGGGTGTCATTAGTACTAAAGCTAAGAAAGGCTAAAGTGTTTTAGTACTAAAAGGTTTTTTGGGCTTAGTACTAAAGCTAAGGCGCGGCTAAACTGAAATTAGTTGGCAAAAGCTCGGCCAAAGGTTTGAGCCCGGCAATACGTTAGCTTTTGCCAAGAAAAAAACAAATCAACAAAAAACCTTAAGTGTTCTCATTAAACCAAAACTACGATTGTTTAATGAGATTTATATCAGTGAAAGGGGGTGGTAGTGTGAGGTCCGCCCTCCCCTTTTAATCTCAAAATTAGGATCGCCTCTTAGACAAAAATTGAGTTCTCCTCAACAAATTTTTTCAAATTTTTTAACCTGATTCCCCTCCAGAATTTTAAATCTGACACCTCAAAAGTATTTTTAAACCAGAATACCGGACCCACTCTGACCCTCTTCTAGATTTCAAATTTTTTTATCTCTGGTCTACTCCCTACAAATCCAGCGAGACAATAATGCTAAACAAACAATATGCTAACTTAAATGATAAAACGTCTTTTGGTTTTAAGGTTCTGTGAGTATGGAAGTATGAGGCTTTACTTTTGTGTTTCTTATTTTTGTTTAAGTATTAGAAAGGACTGACTTTTTTTGCTTTTTTAAAGGTTTTTTTTATTTTCTTAGTCCTGAATGTGGGCATTTGGTGAAGTTTATTATGCAGTAAGCGTGGTTTTAAATAAAAAATATTGATTAAATGTTGTGTTGCTTTAGATAATTATTCCAGAAAAGAATATTCTTGATATTTAACCATTTTTTGATGACTATTTACATTTAAAGATAAAACTGCAATACAATACAAAAGCAACTTTAAAACTGTTAAATTACGGCTAAAAATAATATTAAAAAAAAACAAACTAAAATCCGATGCAATAAACGTTACAGACGTAATGTTGAGTTTTTTACTGTAACTTAACAGTGTAAAACTAAGAATTACCTTAAAAAGGGATAATTTTAAAAATTTATGAACAATGTCCGTATTTGTCGGTTTGGCAAAAACTCAGGCTAAAGTGCTTCAGTACTAAGCCTTTTTTTGGGCTTAATTAAAGCTAAGGCTAAACGATTTTTGGACCTTTAGTACTAAAGCTGAGGCGCGGCTAAAGTGAAATTTCCCGGCAATGCACACCCATAGTCTACTCTCTGAAAACATTTTTTGGTTTTTTTGGCACAAGCTAAATTATGTGTTTTACAATTAATATTTATTTTTGTAAGTAAAACAGTTCGCTTTTATTTTTTAACTACTTACTATTTTTGTTTTAGAAATATTTTTTTTCTTCCGAAAATAATCTTTGGAAAACAAAAATTAGTCACTAGTTATTTAAAAAGTAACACCTATTTGTTTAACTTACAAAGTTATTATCTGTGAAGCAATAATATATTTGCTTGAGCAAGAAATCTAAAAGTGTTTTCATCATCATCATAATTTTATTCTAGCAAACATACAACGAACATCACACAAAACATTGCATTACCTGGCTAAAATTAAATTAAATTACCTTAAATTTGGCTACAAAATCATGGTTTACTAGAAAATGGTCCTAAGACTTACAGATAGATAGGTAAGCACTAACAAGGGCCATTCTTAATACTGTTTTTAAAACTATAAAGTGAAGAAGCGGATATTTAATTTTTTGTAAGTGAATTCCATTTTGAAACAATTCTGTTGGTAAAAAAGAATTTATGGCAGTTAATTCTATATTTTTGTACTTTTATTTTAAGTGAGTGTCCTCTTGTCAGATTTAGGTTGAACAAAAAGAAATCATTTGGATTTATGTTGGTTTTTGAGAGAAGTATTTTATAGCATTCGGTTAGATCAAAAATATTACGCCGTTTTTGTAGCGTTTTGATTTTTAAAAATTTTAACCTATTCTCATAGCAAACATAGCGTAAATTGCATCGTTTAAATAATCTTCCTGTAAAATTGCTTTGAACTTGTTTAATTATTTCAATATCTTCAATGATATAGGGGTACCAAACCGTACTAGCGTATTCAACAATAGGTCTTAGGTATATGAAATATAAGCACGTAAAAAGTTTTTAGGTGAGTTAGAAAAAATTGTTCGAAATAGAAGAGCTATAATTTTTTAAGCTTTTTTGGGAATTATTTGACAATTGTTTGAAAATTTACGGTCATCAGATATATAAACCCCTAAGTCTTTTATTAAATTTGTTTTGCTAAGAATTTTTGTTTCCTAAGATGTAATTTGAAGGTTGTTTTAGTTTTTTTAAACCAAATTGAAGAACTTCACATTTTTGTTCAGACAGTTGAAGCTGCCACTTTCTAGACCAGTTCCAGATTCGATTCGTTTTAGAGAGTAAGTGAAAACGTCTAACCATCACAATACAATATATAATAATAAAAATATTCTGATATATTTTTTTCTGTTAAATAATGTTTTTATTTTCTAATCTACTAAGACTTCACACAAATATGTTTCAAAAAGTAAGTTTCAATTTCTCGTGTATTAGTTTGGTCTTATTTTCTGCAGTCCTTATTCGCACGGTAATATTTCTTTACCGTTTTAGCATTTTTTCATTTGACTGTATTTGAGCATATAAATTTAAAAATCACATGTTATCTTATAATTTATAAAGTAATTTGTAACTGCGAGGGTTTTTTTAAAAAGAACATGCACCGAATTTAATTATGAACTGTCTGTATTGCATTTTGTAACATAAAGTGTCTTTGTTAACTTAAAATGTTTTTTAATTTATTATCATTTAATATCAGCAGACAATAATGACGAGATATAAAACAACAATATTGATTAAAAGAAGGAATTTTTATTGAAAAGTTTTTTTGCATATTACAAAACATAATAATGTATTTTTTTGAAATTTTGATTCGAATGTGTTGCTATAATTCTCATAAAATTTCCTTTATTGGCTTCTATAATAACAATATCTAAGCCTTATACAAACCGTTTAACAGTCAAACAATATAAAACCTAAGTTTTTCACAAAACCAGATATATTGTTGGTAAGTTTTACAGCTAGATTGCGTTTGTTTGGTTAGGTTTTAATTTTTTGGAACAATTAAAATATTTTAGTTGTTTTAAATAAATAAAAAAGCGGAAGTTAAGAAAAAAGAAATATTTAGACCGAAAAGCCTAAGTTTTGCAAAAATCTCATATTGATATTCAGGCAAAAATCCAAGGACTAAATAGCGTTTGTGTCAGCGAAAAGGTTATTTCACAATAAGTAACACTAAAAAACATACAAAAATGCCTACGGAAATAAGATTTTTTCATTCCAACAACTATGTATTTTTTCAGTGAGGGTGCTTATTACGGAAATGAAACTGAATTGCTTACAAAAAAATGAGTTGCTCACTACCAAACTAAGATTAGCGTCTCAGATTAGCGCTGATTTTTTTATATACCTTGTTTTGCTTGTAAACCAAATAAAGTAACTTACAGTTACCAAAAAACTATAGCTAGCATTCATATCAAGTAGTATAAAATCGTCGTTAGTCTGACACAAAGAGTCGCAATCAGTATAAAATATATGTGACTCTGACTCATTTTATTTAGATTGTTTGTGTGTTAAGATATAAAAACAGTCACAGTTACAAGTATTTTACGACGCTTCTGATTGTGTCAGAGTAATGACGAAATGCTTCTTCAAACCTTCGACGACAGAGCCTCTTTGAACTCTAAAAAATACCAAAAATACAAAAATTATTACAAAACTCTGTAAGCGAATTTCCTATAAATTTTTAAGAGTTAAGATACATTATGGATTAACACTTTTTTATCTGTATTGCGTTTTAGGTGTGTTTGGTGTGTCCTTGTTAGTGTTGGATATTTCAAGACAAAAAATTCACAAAGACGCAAAGTGTATTATTGAACAGTTTTGCCGTGTTTTTTTTATTTGCTTTTACGTTTCTTAAAAAAACCAGTTTATATAAGAAATTAATTTATATGAATAGTGAGGTACAACGTACAAGTCCCATACGTGTACCAATTATCGATTTGACCAATCGAAAAGTAAAATACGCATACAAAACAGTTTTATACCCCAAATCGGACACGTGGACATTAATTTTGAGATTATTTTTTCGATTGAAGTCTTTCTTAAAAAGTTATGAGCCCATTTGAGCCCAAAAATTGCCTATTTTTGTTATGTACAATTTATGCTGTTAAGGAAAAATTTTTATTTAGTTTTTATATACCAGCTTTTATATAAAAAAATTTTTGGATTGCCTGGGTCTGGGGGTCTGGTGTCTGGGGGCTTTAAATATAGTTCAAAATTTTTTCTTGTGTCTACCGTTTATGTTTGAGAAACAGTTAAAAATGGCCTAAATTTCAATTTTGAAAACGAAAGAACATTCGTCAAAAACCCATAATCAAATAAAAATATGTCAAAATAGAAGTTAGCTTAATTTTTAGGTTTCCCTTAGGGCTGGTTCATACTTATGAGAAAACGTCCTTTGGACAAAGTCCAAAAGACAATTTTATAAAAGCCAAAACGTCCTTTGGACTTTTTCCTTTGGACGAAGTATGAACGCTACTTAGAATTCGTCCTTTGGAAAAAGTCCAAAGGACAAAATCCAAAAGGAAAAGTCCAAAGGACAAAAGTATGAATACGTTGTCCTTTGGATTTTGTCCTTTGGACTTTTCCCTTTGGACTTTTCCCTTTGGACTTTTCCTTTTGGATTTTGTCCTTTGGACAAAGTCCAAATTTGGACAAAGTCCAAAGGACAAAAGTCCTTTGGACTCTGTCCGAAGGACGTTTTGCCATAAGTATGAACCAGCCCTTAGGCTTAGAATACCTAATATTACCAAAACTAAGCTTAAATTAGCTTTTAAAGCCAAATAAAAAATTGTTGTCATGTTTTTGTGGTCCATGTAACCATCGATTTTTTAAGTTTTTTGGATATTTTTATATTCTTCAGACTTTAGCAATGTAAAAATATAGTTTTTAATTTATTGTGTTGCTTAACTGAATTTTTTTCTTAACAACATAAATTGTACATACCAAATTTTTGATTTTAAATGGGTTCATAACTTTTTACCAAAGACTTAAATCCAAAAATAACCTCTAAAATGAGATCTACGAGCCCGATTTGCGATATAAGAATGTTTTACATTCGTATTTTACTTTTCGTTCAGTCAAATGAATAATTTGTACACATATGGGACTTGTACCGATTGGTGAATATAACCAATATAAAATTTGGTGGAATGTTCTGCAAAAACAATTTAAAACGTTGTCAAACTAAGGTATTAGTGATGTACCTATACCGTCTAATATGATGCTCCGGAGCTTTGGCCATTTAAAACGAAGAAAACTCCGGAGCTCCGCCTCTTAAATGAACGATTTTAAGTTTATTTAAGCTTGAATAACATTTAAAGTTACTCTATTAGCTTTTTTAAAACTATTTCTAGCGTGTTTAATAAGTTTTGAAAAAAATCAATGTACAAAAAACTTTGAAAAATAATTTGTGGCATCACTCTTTAATTATTCATGAAGTTGGTACAAAAATAGAGCGGAGCTTTCCGGAGCTCCGGGGAATGTTCCAGCCAGAGCTCCTAAAAGCGGAACGGAGCTCCGAAACTCGGAGCTGCGGAGAACATCACTATAATGTATGTCTCTTCTTAAACTTGCTACGACTTCAGGTCTTTGTAATTTTTTTTATATTTTTTATCCGCGTAGGGACCAGTCGATTAGGCAAAGTTAAAAATAGCCCACGTTGCTATGTAATTAGAAACACCAGTGGTTTTTTTTACTATTAGAAATTTTTAGTGCATATCCTGCATTATATGAAAACGTATTATTAATTCAAAAGCATTATCAGCTTTTGCTCAGCACTTATTTCCGGGGTAATCAAAAGACGCTTTGTAATAAAAATATGACTGTTTCTTTTTAAAATCAGGTTTCAGCTTCTAAACACCGAGAATAAGCTGAATCAGTCCTTACGATCAACAAATTTTACAGAAATTATTTATATTTAATGTGAATTTCAACCCGCTACATGCTTCCCTTTTTACGGTTGTAGATTTTCAAAAGCACCCTATAGAAAAATTATTTACATGCTATTTAACCCATAATCTGGTCGTCAATCGTTTCACAAGCTCAGTAAATAAAGCATAATAATGATCAGGTTTGGAAGTTAGGAAAAATTTATCTATATTTATTAAAACAAAAAAACAATCTCTCGACAATAACTTTTACATTAGCTACTTAATTTTTTTTTCAAATGAAGACTTCAAATTACTTTTGCACATAATTATGACTCAATTCTCACAATTAATGAGTTAATATTTTAGTAAATCTAATTTAAATTATTAGCAAAAAGTAAAATAATAAATACTATATCTAAGTAAGATTTTTTTGTGTTTTTAATCAGGTGAATTGCGAAGATAAGAATTAACAAAAGATACGTTTATTATTTAAAAAAAAATTTCTGGAAATTTTCAGTAAAACTCAATTATTAATCATTGGTCCAAAACATAAAAGGAAATACCATTTAGTGAATTAAAAAATAAAAGTATGATGCATATAAGGGGATAGGTTGCAATTTGCACAAAAATTCTGCGAACTGGAAAATATTTTAATTGTGCATGTCGACGAATGGAAAAATATATTTGAAAATTAAAGCATAGTGCATAGCTACAATTCCAATATGCATACATTAACAATTTAATTAAGAAAGGTATGTATGCTCATTTAAAGTTTTTTTAAATGCTTATGATTTTGTGTACATTTGTACAAACTAGTGATTTACTAAAGGCAAACCAAACGTAGCTGCAACAGCGTGTTTACGTGTTCATTAAATAACTATTTCCTTTTTTATGTCACAAAATAAGAGTTATTTATAAACTACCATTTGAAGTTGATTTCTACTTTACATCTTTCATTTTCTCTGATTGGATGATACGAGTGACGTCAGATTCTCGTAATTTGAGTGGTTACTTAATGGGGGGAAAATTTTTCAGCCCAACTAACAACTGTTGCAGCCACGTTGGGTTTACCTTTAAGCCCGGTTTACACTGAGGTGGCAATTCCACCGGTGGCAATGCCACCGCCACCGGTGGGAATGCCACCGGTGGCATTGCCACCGCTAGGTTCACACTGGGGTGGCATTGCCACCGCTGAAGACGCAATGCCGGAATTTCGTTCGTGTGTAGAGCTAGGAAAATTTGCACTTTTTTAGTTTGTGATTCTAAATACATTGAAGATATTGATTAATATTCTTCTATTGCTTGCACTTCGAAAAAAAAATTTAAAAAACTTGCAAAAGATGGTGGATACTAGTGATGTTCCCCGGATTTTGAGCTCCGGAGCAGAACTTCGCTTTTAGGAGCTCCGGAGCAACCCCCGGAGCTCCGGAGTTCCGCCTTTTTTTGTACTAATTTTATGAATAACTGAAATTCTATATTATTTTGTCAAAATTTTTTTGTAAACTAAAGTTTTCTCAAAACTTATTTAAAACAATAAATATATAGTCATAAAAAATGCAAATAGAGTAATTTTAAATGTATTTCAAATTTAAATAAGCTTAAAATCGCTTATTTAAAGGTCGGAGCTCTGGAGCTCCCTCCGTTTTAAATCGCCGGAGCTCCGGAGCATGATATTTCAGAGTAGAAACGTCACTAGTGGATATGTCCTATTTTTCAGTGGCGCGAACAGGAGGGAGAATTCTACGCTTTAGTTCTACGCTTTAGAAATGAGACTGCAAGATCATGAATATTTTCATGACTATTTTCGGATGTCTCTTGCTCAATTTGATTAATTGTTTTCGCAAAAAAAATTTAAAAGTTTTCTTTTTAATTAAATATAAATCGATTTTTTTAGATTGTTTAATGACCCGCCTCATCATACATCCTATTTTAACCCAAAGTCATGCATCAAATTATGTTAGAAAGTACGCAGCAGAAAAATTCGCAAATCTTTTATTACTGCATAAAAATTGCTAATTCGTATTCAAGCTCTCCTTCATACTATGTATTTACGTGTGTTTAAAATTCGTAAAAAACTACTTAAAATTTATTTTTTATAAAAAATCATTTGTTTTTAAAAAAAATTAAGTTTTGCAATAAAACCACAGTGTTTTTTTTATTTTTTATGCAATGCACACGCGTTTTCACGCCTTTTTTGTTAAAACTAATATTTTTCATTGATTTTTTTTAACAATGCGCGCGTTCCTACGCGTTTCTTTCTTGACAGAGCTGTCACCGGTGACGGAGTTGTGGATCGAACACAACAGCGGTGGCAATTCCACCTCGCGGTGGCATTGCCACCTTGAGGTGGCATTGCCACCTCAGTGTGAACACGTCCTATGTTTAACGTTGGACACAACAGCGATGGCAATGCTCCTGGCGGTGGCATTGCCACCTTAGTGTGAACCGGGCTTTAGTGACTATTGACTATTGAGCAGTAAAGGCCCGTTCACACTTACGGACAATGCACAATGCACAATGCATGATTCATAATGAACAATGCACGATGCACAGTGCATTATAGTACCTGTTCAAACTTGCGCACAATGTATAATGCATCAAAACGAATTTTCAGCCAAAACTATTGCTAAATACGGTTTAAAATGATTATTTCACGTATTAAAACACAAAACCTAACAAGAATAGTTTGCTGCACATCCAAGGTAACAAAAAAAAAACTCAAATTAAACGATGTTGGAATAAACAATCCTAAATATTAGACAGGGAAGCTGAAAAAAGCCAAAATATAAAGCCAAAATCCCTTTTTTTAAAGTTATTTTGCATGAATTTATGTTTTAAATTCTGTTAAAAACAAAAATATGTTTTAAATTTTATGTATTTAATAAAATTTAAGGTCATTTGACCAAGAATACTTATAATTTAATCCGTTTTTTAAGCAGAAAAGTTCTTAACGTACGCGCTTTGCGGAAAAAATACGTAGTAATTTTCAAAGCACGCTGCTTCTCGCAAAAAATTGAAACGCCGTTCCAAGTCCGATAATCCATTGTGCATTGTGCATCGTGCATTGTGCGTAAGTGTGAACGGGTCTTAACTGCTAGTGACTAGTGATCTTCCCCAGAACTCTACTTTTCGGAACCGGAGCTCTGCCTTATATTTGCGCTAAATTTTGAGAAAATTTAAAAGTGATGCCATAGCTTATTTTGCAGAAATTTTTGTAAACAAAATTTTTTTTCCAAAAATTATTAAAAACGCGCTACGGTCAAAAACCTCCTCCATTTTTAGGAACGTTGTTTATTGTTAAAAATCTCTGTAGAATTACATGATGCAATGGAATCATTTTTATTTAGTCAATTCATGAATTTTACTTAAAATTTGCAAGTTGCATACGGTGTCGATTAATTTGCATAAATATGACTTGCGTATACATCTGATTTAACATTCAGTATGATGTCCAATTTGGTAATAGCAAGAATACATGAAAATTAATTAATACAGAAAAGAAAAATGAGAAATAAAAAACAAATTATACGGGGCTATGTGTGGATCCCCACCTAAATGCATACGTATGCATATTTTTATATGCATGACTACGTATTCATATGTTATGCATACGTACGCATATTTTTTTTAGTTATATGCATACTTATACATTTTTCCGCAAACTATATGCATACGTATGCAATTTTTTGAAACTTTTCTACATACTCTCTAAACTGAATTTATAGAATTGCAATGTTAAGAAATTTAATGGTTCCAGCTTATGTAACACATTTTGTAAAAAAACAACAATTAATGGACATTTCGTGCTAAAACTATGAAGTCGTTATCTAATTTTACAAATGTATTAAGTTGTTACTTATGGCATAAGTTCAAAGTATATAGAAAACTTCGTTCTTTTTTTCCTTTAAGAACAAATAATTAATCCAAATCTAATTAATTCATTAATTAATTAATCTAATTAATTCATACGTATGCATTTTTTGCAACTTTTGTGGTGCATATAAGTTAGAAAAAAATGCATACATAAATATGTATGCATTTTTTTCTAACTTTTATGCATACGTATGCATAAAAGTAGCAAAAAATGCATACGTATGCATATTCTATCAAAAAACACAAAAAAACTTTTTTTTAATTTAAAAAATATGCATACGTATGCATGTTTTGCAATTTTATGCATACGTATGCATTTTCGCGCAAAGTATATGCATATTTACGTATGCATTTTTTTGCAACTTTTATGCATACGTATGCATAAAAGTTTCAAAAGTATATGCATACGAATGCATATACTTTCCAAAAAAATGCATACGTATGCATATGAATTTATGAGTACGTATGCATAACGTATGCATGCATATAAACATGCATACGTATGCATTTAGGTGTGATCCACACATAGCCCGTATAATTTGTTGTTTATATTCTTCGCATTTCACATTCTTCTTTTCTTTATTAATTCATTTTCATGTATTCTTGACAATAGTACGTTTATTATTTTTGGCAGGTTTCCAACCGAAGAATCAAGCGAATTCCACAGTTGCGAACGCCTTTTCTCGCCCTGTTTCTGACGCGGATAAATACAAAGATAAATTATAAATTATATTATAAATAAATTATATCATAAATTATAATATCAATTAACCTGAGAGTGAAATCTTGCCGTCTTTGTTGACGTCGACTTCGTTATACAGGGCTTCGATCGTTTCGGCGTCCAAATTGCAGCCCACTTTTCTGAAAACAGAAATCAGCTCTTCTTTGGTGATCGAACCGTCTTTATTTTCGTCCAGTTCCGCGAAGAGTACAGTGACATCTTCTAAAATGAAATGTAGAGTCAAATAAATGAAGTCATTCGTTGCCTCGGTTTTTGAAAGACGTAGGGTAATTGACTTAAATTCAGCCAGCTTTAATTTCGGCCACCCTTTGTTATTTTTGCTATGCGCATAGTTAGAGATCGACCGAGGCAGAATTATTGCTGATGCCGGGGCCGGGGCCGGGGTAGGAAAATTTTTATTTGCCGGGGCCGGGGCCGGCTAAAAATTTACCAGAATTTGTAATTTTAGTCATTTTTTTTTTAAAAAATATAGTTTTTTACTGTAAATTATTTGTTTTACGTAATTAATAAGTCACATTTTAAAATTTGAGCACTTGTGTAAGTAGAAAAACTTTTTTTTAATAGACAAAGTTTCTTTCAAGCGAACAAAAAATGTATTTCAATATTTCAATTATTTTAAACCTTAAAGTATTATTTTATTTAGTATATTTAGTATACACTACTGTTGCAAAAAGTAATGATTTTTGATTATTATCAGTAAAAGTAAAAGTGATTTTAAAAAATTTAATTTAAGTAAAATAAGAGTAAAAGTAATTGGTGATATTTTAATTTAAGTAAAGTAAAAATAATGGTAACGGTCAAAATTTTATATAGGTAAAGTAAAAGCAAGACCTATTTTTAAGTAAAAGTAAGTAATTTTGCAACGGAGCAAAACGTCGGTTTTTGGAGCTCCAGAGCTTCGTTCCAAAGTATTTTTTTATTTTTATGCATAAATTTTCATTTTAATAAGTTGTTTAGTCTAAGTAAATGGTGTTTAGCGTGTAAGCAGCTTAAAAAAACTTTCTTCTGAGACTCATTTTACAACAAGCCCATAGGAAATCTACCTGTTAAAACTACTTTAATTTTACTTAAATTAATTTAAGTATTTGTAGGAAAAAATCCGAGTAGGAGTTAAAGTAAAAGTAAGTGTGCAAATTCTGAGCTAGCATTCGGAACCATAATAAAAAATTTTAAGTGGTTCTGTTTAATAGTATTTAAACCTGCCTTAGCCAATTTTTTGTACAATAGTCATTACATAGACTCACTTCAATAGTCATTACATCTACGACTTCTAAAAGTTTCCTATTTGTGCTTTAAAGCATTACATGAAATACATAGGAGAGGACTACTTTATAACTTTATTTTAAAAAAGCATTCTTTTTTTTCAAAAAAAAATAAGATTTATCCTGTTATTTAATTTATTAATTATGTCAAAAGTATCTTTTCGAAATTATTGAAATACGATGGTCAAAACGAACGAAAGTTGTTCTGCTTTTTATTTTTTTAAAGTTACAGCCAATAAAAATAAGACGCTTTTCACTTTTAGCCAATAAGCGCCTTCAAAAAAATTACAATCTATTTAATGTGAAGATCTCTAATTTTTTGCTCCTCCCACTTTCATTCCCGCAAGAAAAACATATCGTCGTTACTCGTTAATCGCAAAATGAGCCACTGTCCTTATAAAATACACGTGACTGTGACTCATTCTCTAGTTATTAGTGTGCTGATTGAAATTTAAAATGAGTCACAATCGCATATATTTTATACAAATTGTGGATCATTTTGCCGTAGTAAAGACGATATAGCCGCAAATTACGAATACTACCTAGCATTTGAGGACCCTTAAAATTTCAATATGAAACTTTGTTTTTTTTTTGAAAACTCGAAAATTTTTATTATGGTGGAATTATCTGGCTGACCTCGTAAATTTGTATGGATACATTACAATTAAAATTGTGCACCTATGACGCGTTTAAAAAAACAAATTGTAACACAGATTTTTTTAATTCCCGCCTTTTCCCAAAATATACGAAAATTAATCAACTTTAACTCTTATCAATATTTCATTTTTGTCCGAAATTGAGTAATTTGATAAATAATTGTTAAAATAAAGAATTTAAATCTTTAATATGAAACATTTTTAGCTAAAAATTTCCTAACTTTTTTTTGTTAAATAGTTGATTCACTACTGCAATACATAATAAATAAGTATGTACACTGTGCCTTGCTTTCCTTCCTATTACTATATTATTTCATAGTAAATAATTTTTATTCGATGCTTTTGAGTTTGATTCCCCAAAGAAATAAAATTTTGAACTTTGACTTATGATTTTAAATGTTATAAACACAAAATATTTGGAAAGATTTATTATATTTTTTAAAAATTTTTAATTAAAAAACTATTTAAAATTGTAACAAGTTAATTATACATTTAAAATTACAATAATTATGAAAATTTACGCTTTTTGAGTTGAGCTTTTAAATTTTAAAAGTCATTTTATTATAATTTTGGTGTTAAATTAAACTTAATTCGCAATTAAATTTTTTTCATTAAAGAACAAATATAACAATTTTATGAAGACCTGTAACCAAAGATGTTAAGAAATGAATTTTTAATTGGTTAAGTTACTGTATGATTTCAATTTTAATTAACTATTCAATCGTAGTTCTTTTTGACTTTTTCTGATTATTTAGGCAAAAAAAACGCCTGTAAGCTTATAAAAAATTAAAGCACTTCTCAATGTTAAAATAGCCTTGAAAAATTCTATAAGAATATGGCAAGAAAAAGGGGTGATTCCTCCCCGGGCTTATGTTTATACAGAAAAGATGGGAACTGTCTGACGCAAAAAGTATAGAAGAACGTTTTAGCACTGCTGAATGTTAAAATTGGCTTTTCTTCATTCTGTCAATGTTTTCCTATGTACTCTGAAACGCGATTTGCATTCCGCGTTCGAGACGCGAGAATAGTCAGAAAGGGTTAATAAATTAACAACGCAATTTTAATTTATACGTTTAGTTAACACAGTCTGTAAACAAATTTATAATTAATCAACTGCTGGACTACTTACCTGCTGTAAGTTCAAAAGCAGCCATTATTAAAGTTCCGCGTCGGAAAACGTGTTAGATAACGTGAAATAGTTTTAGAAAGAGAATATAAAATGGCCTAAAATTTCGAGCTTTTATACTTTTTTCGGCCCCCTTCATGAGGCATCCGACAACCAATGAGATAGGACATCACGTGATTACTTAATCACTCTTTTAAGTGAATCAATTATAAATCAATTTAACACGCCTATAATACAGCACATCGCCATGTCAGCACGTCACGAATTTACCTCGAACGTGAGAAAAATTTTTTTTTTAAATAGGTACGCGAATAAAATCAGTGATTATTGTATTCGAGAAACATGTAAAACCCATTGTTTTTTGCTTTAAAAGCACTTTTGTCATATTATTTGTTTTAAGTTTGAAAAAAATTAGATACGAAAAATTGTAAATATAGGCAGATATAATCAGTTTATAATTTTTTTAGAATGTTACGATTTTTATGAAACAAATTTCACTAAAAAAATCCACTAAAACGAATAAACAACACTTATCATAACCGAATAAATGTTTGAAAGGCGTTTGTATTCTTAAAACAGCATTACATCACTTTTTTAATAAAAAAAAATAAATATAAATGAAAATTTAGCACCCTTGTTTGGTGCTTACAAATCAGAAAGCGCGTATTTTTACCCAAAATATGTATAGTAAGCATAATGTTTTTTTAATAATCATTATTTACAAAAATAATTTTTATAAAAACTATATTATCCGGATAAGTGTACAATGCACAGTGCAAATTAATCGTCGAAGGAACGCTTCTCGGATCATTAGAGACAATTTGGAGGTAAGTTAGTCGTGCTGGCAGGATTTTAAAATATTTCTATTGTGCGCTATAAACGCAACCTTTTAAGTTCTGAGTCATGACATTATGAACGAGAGGAAACTATGAAACTCCATATTTTACAGATTCGTGAATCCTTTGTGAACAAATCACGCGGACATTGTAATCCCGCCTAAAAGTATAAACACTTCATGCCGCTGGAATTTATATTTATTGGCGATTTCCATTTTAGGTTTTGGAACTTTGCCCGAAATGAATATAATAAAATACCGGCTGGACATTGAATCATGCTGCATTGAAAATGAGTTTTTTTTGCTGGGGTTTTTTTTAACCTTCTGCCGTGACGAAAAACTTTTGAGAGAGTATACTGAAATTACGTCGTTACTACGGCAAAATGAGCCACTATCATTATAAAATACACGAGACTGTGACTTATTCTGTAGATAATAGGTTGCTGTTTTAAATTTAAAATGAGTCAGAGTCGCATATATTTTATACGAATTGAAGCTCATTTTGCCGTAGTAACGACAAATAGGAAAAAATGACCTTGTCGAACGAGGAACAGTGGAATGATTTTTTATAAAAAAACCTGCAAAGTGACTCAAATTCAATGAATAAGAGTTTTTTTAGTTTTGGTTTTTTCACTAGGTGTACTAAATAAGAAGGGTCCAAGTAAAGACGTAGCAACGTATACTGAAACTTTTGTTGCCAACAAAATTAAAACATTAAAAAGTCGTAGTGATATCAAATTTAAGTTTAATTCTTACGAATTTTATTGTAGGAAAGAAAAAAACGTGCAATTTTTTCGGCTATCGATTTCAGATTTGTATGTCAAGAACGTTTGTAAAAAGTTACCTACCCCAAATTTTCCATTTGCCCTTCTAAGGCGTACTTTTGCTAACAATTTCAATTTTTAATCCCAACAAATCAAAAAAAAAGACTTTAGGATTCAAATTTTTTAATTCGGTTTGCTTTTACTCAATGAATTGAAGATAAATTCTATCAGGGTGAAGATAGATGAGTGGTAAAGTAACCACTCGTTGTTTGAGAAAATATCACGTGCAGAGAAACACATGACGCAACTAAATAATAATTGGTTACATAACCGCTGAAAACTTTTTTTTTATTTTTCTCACTCACGGGTTTATTGTTTATTTCTTCCTGGCGGAGAGCGGTTACACCCTTAAATTCAGCCTGGAGGACTTTAGCTTTAGGTACAAATTTTGCTTGTTTGATTCGGATATACCCAATTGCGACGTGAAACGTCTGTTCTGGCGCGAAGATTTACAAATATTTACTATTTTTAATTTATTTATTATAGTTTACAAAAAAAATAAAACACTAATATAGGGTAGTGCATTTAATTTCGGCACTTTTTTGTTTTTCCGATGTAACTTTTTACTTTATGGCCCGATTTTCATGTTTGATAGCTCATTTTGAAGCTTTCAAGATATTGCGTAGCGTCAAAAAAGTTTCACTGTACGAAAGTATTTTTTTACTTAATTAAATCAGTTTTTAAAAAAAATGGAAAATTGCCGAAATTAAATATGTGCATTTAATTTCGGCACTTTACAAACAATCGATTGTTTCTCAGTCAAAAAATCATCATTTTCAAAAATTTCAAAACCTATCATTATCTCCAGACAGTTTTTTTAATTTAAGTTTTTACTTGTTGTTCAACTTGTAACTGGAAAAAAGTTACAGCTAAAATGCTAAATGGTATCAAAATGAGGAAAATTTGGGAAAAAACTGCATTTAATTTCGGCACTTTTTAAAAAGACCCCCTTAATGGAGTTTAAGTGCAGTGCTATGACTCCTACACATTTCAACGTTGTCTTTTAATTATTTACAACTACAATTTACCACCCGACCACTAAATTCAACCCGTTTTTACCTACAGCAATAGTGTGCCGAAATTACACTATTTTATTTTATAACGATTGCTCAGCACAGATGCAACGTAGAACCACGGGGACTAAAAATTCTGAAAATAGACTAAATTTTACCAGGACAGTTTAATTTTTAAACCAATTTATTGCGTAATCATGAAATGCCCATGTTCTAAAAACGAGTAACAAATTTATTTTTTATAAATCACACAATTTCACCAGAAAATATCATAACATAATAAATAAAAAGCTCACGAAAGTCATCTGCATATAATTAGCTCTAATTTGAGCTATCAAACGTCGTATTCCGTCCAGGATTACCACAGATATAGTCCAAAATCAAAAATGCCCAATTGGGAAAAGTGCCGAAATTAAATGCACTACCCTAAACTCAAATTTTAAAAAATCACAAACGAAACACATTTTAAACATAAATAATTGTATTTTATTTTTGATAAAATATTTATTGTTACAGCGTCTAGTTTACATTTGAAAACCGGTAGGGAGTTACTTTATAAGTATAACGAATTTGTCTAATTTCATAGTTAATATTACATAAAAACAACAAAAAATATTTATTCTAGAAGTTATTACTACAAGAAATCATTAATCACAACTAATAAATCAGAGCAAAATGAATATTACGAATTGATTACGGTCGCTAAAAAACAGAGTCATGATTCAGTAGAATGTGATTACGAAATATGGCTTAAAGTATTAAGCACTAAGTTAAGCCACTTTGAGATTTTTTGTCAACCTTTTAATAGAGAAGCAATACCTGTTTTTCCGAAAGCGTATTCCACTTTGAATAAATCTATTTGAAAGAAAAAAATTTCTTTTATCCTATATTTTTCTATCTAAGTTTATATTAGCGACGTTCCTCGGAGCTCCGAAGCAACCCTAAACGCTCTAGTTCTGTACTAATTCCATGAATAGAGTGTCATTTTATAGATGATTTTTTATAATTTGTAAACTAAATTTTTAAATGGTCCTAAAAATGCGTATAGAATAACTTAACACATAATTATTTTGAGGTTTAATAAGCGTTAGATCCCTCTTTTAAGGGGTGGTGCTTCGGAGTTCGAATTCCCTCCGCTTTCAATGAACGGAGCTATGCGGAGAATCATATTGGAGTATTATATTATAGATCATTATTATATACGTATGACCCCTTATTTGGATTTTATTAAAAGTAAAAAGTGTTTCGTTTATTATTTTATTTTATTAAAAGTAAAATGTAGTTTCGTGTATAATTTTATAAAGATCTCGCCTTAGCAAAATCTTGATAACTCGTCGTTCTTCAAGTGTTTGTAATTCTAAAAATTGTTAACTTTTGGCGTACGCAATATTTTTTTACTTACATTTTCGAAAAAAATCTTATACAGGTAAATAAAACCTAGCTGACCTCGATGATTCGCGAAGACTATATAACAATAAAACAACATAAAATTTTGATTAAAAATGTTTCAATATCAAAGATTTTTACTGTGCTTTATTTTATAACAATTATTTATCAAATTACTCATTTTGGCATAAAAATTCGAATTTGTTAAAGACTAAAGTTGACAATTTTTTGTATTTTTTATGAAAAGGCGAGAATTTAAAAAAAATCTGCGTTTCAAATCGTTTTTAAATAAAAACGTCATAACCGCTCAATTTTAATTGGTTTAATGAATTAATTATTAATTTATATGCACCAAACACTAAGTAAGGTTTTTAGATTTTTGATTGCTTAAATAATTCACACCAGTTATTTTAAGAAAATTTTAGTATAATGTGCGTATTAATATTATTTTTGTTATTGTACGTATTAATATTATTTTGTTATTTTTAGTTAAACTTAATTCCAGCATAAATCATTTCAGTTATGAGTGTTCGTGCTATTTTACCAGTGAAGCCTCTACTTTTTTTGCCAATAAAGCTACATACAATTACATTGTACGTACTAATTTTTTGTGAATTATTTCTGCGGTGCAAAAAACTATCAAAATATAAGACATAAAAATAAAGATAAAATATTTAACTATATAGGCGCATCCCTCTTAGATAAGCTCCGCCCGCAAAAATACAAAAAAAAATCAATAAATTACTATGTTAAAGTATGTCCTAAGTCTCGAAAATAAAATTAGATGCGTTTGTGAAAGTTAAGTGTGCGTTTTTGAAACACGCTCCTGAAAATATAAAAAAAATTTTTTCTCGCAAAAATAGTCATAACTTGTACCATATTCAGGCTATTTGAAAAAGCAGACTATCATTTTATTTGTATTTAAACGAATAACACAGTGAGTGGTGTTATCAGAATTGGATAAATTATAGGCTGTTATCAGTCTTTTGCAATCCCAATTACTAAAAACAAACAACAGCCAATTACATATGAACTTCTGATAACACCACTGTATTGTTTGTTTAAATACAAATAAAATGAAGGTTGGTTTTTAAAATAACCTTAGTATTGCACAGGGTATGACTACTTTCGCGAACAAAAGATTAATTACAAAATGTACTTTTGTTAGTTTTCTATAAAAATTTCCTACGGATTTTTATAAATTTTCAGGAGCGCGTTTCAAAAACGTGCACATAACTTTCGCAAACGCACCGAATTTTCTTTTCGAGACTTAGTACAAACTTTAACATAATAATTAAATGATTTTTGAATTTCAAAGGGCGGAGCATAGTTAAGGGGGATTTGTCTATATTACTACTAAAGCACAATTCAGGAAACAAATGGAGCTTACACTAATTGAGACACGTTTTAGTTAAGGCGTAGCCACACATGCCAGAAAAAAATAGCAACCCATAAATGTGCAATAATTTATGTTGGATACAAAACCCCGAGACAACCTATTTTTATAAAAGGAACTCAATTAATTTCAAAAAATTCATCCCGCGATCTTGGTATTGAAGTATCTGAAGACCTAAAATTATATAAACATTGCCAAACAATTGCTAAAAAAGCTTTTAAAACCATGAACATTATTTTTCATTGTTTTCAAACTAAAAATATTAAAGCTTTAATAACCGCCTACAAATCATACATAAGACCTATAATTGAATACTGCACTCCAGTGTGGTCGCCTTATCTTTTAAAAGATATTGATCTAATAGAAAGCGTTCAAAGAAAATTTACTAAACGCCTTTTTCGAAAATGTGGGTTAAGCTCAAATTTAAGCTATGTCGAACGTATGAAAACCTTAAGTCTTTCGAAGAAAGAAACATTCATTTTGACCTAAAATTTTGTTTCTCTATCATTAAAAAACTTAACGATCTAGCTTTTGAAAATTTTTTTAGTTGGGAACACTATAAAGGAAAAAATGATCATCATTTGAAATTAATAAATCAAATTGCTAAAAAAGACGCCTTTTTTCACTTTTTTCATGTAGAGTGACCAAATATTGGAACACATTACATCAAACAGTTGTTAATTCAAAAAACTTAAATCTATTTAAAACTAGATTAAATGATGTAAATTTTCAACTGTTTTTAAAGTTTAAAGGCTGGACAAAGAAAAAAGTGCTTTGGACAAAGTCTGCACAAAGGCTGCACAAAAGTCCTTTGGACAAAGTCCAAAGGACAAGCACAACGTATAAACAAACGTATGTAAAAACTTCCTTTGGACTTTGTCCAAAGGACGTTTTTATATAAGTATGAACCAGCCTTAATAGACACATTTAATGAAGCCCCAGGGCTCTATGTGTTTCTTCCCTTTATTCATTTTTCTTTATTTTTCTAACAAATATTTATTGATGTATCACATTGTGTTTTGTTGTGATTTCATTTTTTATGTACGCAAAATATTCTACTCTGTAAATTTGTAAATGAATAAAGGAATTATTATTATTATTATTATTAAACAGAGTCTTAATTATAAGACTTAACACACGCCCGAAACAGAGTCTTAATTATAAGACTTTTTTTCTATTTATAGGCAAATAAAATCTAGCTAACCGCGATATTTGCAGTATTGAATCGACTATTTAAAAAGAAAAATATTCCAAATTTTTTACTAAAGTGGGTTAATAACA
Source organism: Microlaimidae sp. YZB2_3 (assembly GCA_030248175.1). Lineage (NCBI taxonomy): Eukaryota > Metazoa > Nematoda > Chromadorea > Desmodorida > Microlaimidae > Microlaimidae sp. YZB2_3. Next base: position 2,109 of record JASAMX010019540.1, on the reverse strand, counting down.
AAGATTAAAAACTGTATTTTATTAATTATTTATGAAATTACTTAATTTGGAACCTAAATGTAAATTTTTTATGGGCTAAAGTTGGTTAATTTATGTATATTTCGTGAAAAGGTGGATTTAAAAAAAATTCTGCGTTCTTATTCGTTTTTTAAAAAAAAACACGTCATTACCGCACAAATTTAATTGGTCCCTCATGTCTGCTTTCTAATTTTCAGCGTCAGCCAGATATAATAATTTAACCATAATTTTATTTTTTTATTTTTTGTATCAGTGTGGAGTTTAAGTATTTTAGCTCCGGCGCTCCAGGGAACATCATTATAACAAAGGTTAAAACTTTTGCATTTGAGCTTAAAGATTAAGCCGCGGTTAAATCATAATTACTTGATTCGGCAGTTAAAATATCTACTACTTAAGTAGTGACCAACCAGATTAGTAATGTTCCCCGGAGCTCCGAGCTCCTAAGCGGAGCTCTGCTTTTCAGAGATCCGAAGCAAGCCCTGGAACTTCGGCGGTCCACCATATTTTGCACTAATTTGGTAAATAATTAAACAGTAATTCTATGAATTAGTTTGTCAAACAGATTCTCTAAATTATTTGTTTTTTTTTCAAAACTTATAAAAACGATAAGCTCTAAAATTTGGATGGAGTAATTTAAAACATATTTCAAGTTTAAATAAGCTTGAAATCGATTATTTAAAGGGCGGGGCTCCGGGACTCTCTCTCTGCTTTAAAAGGCCGAAGCTTCAGAGCATGATAATGGAGAACTGGAACATCACTAGACCAACTATTTTGCTAAGTGGCTCCAAATATTGGGTTGCACCGTAAACTACTTAACAAAGTAACCAGAAAGTTTACTATAGTGGGTATTTTACTATCTAAGTATTTCGACCTTTTTATTGCAGATGTAGACGCTGCGCGGTTTATTAAAAGGGCAGAAAATTCTAATCAAACACCTTTGGAAAAAAGAGACCAATATTGGTCTAGTAAGGAGGATGGTCTTTTAATACAGCTGCAAAAATATTTACGACACAATGGGTTTCTTTCTCGGTACTAATAATCGCATAACTGTTGCAAAAAAGAAGGATTAGGATTAGGATAAGCTTTGAGGAAATTTGTTTAATAAAACTCATGGCCGAAAAGAATTTTAATCAACATAAAATGGTGCAACTCTATTTGGGTACTCACACCTGCTTAGGTTCACACATTGTAGCATTCCTCTTCTTAAGTATTTATGATGCAACCCGGTCTAAGTATATCGACCTGCCGACAATGCAATGTCAGTGCTGTGTAATTAGCCTTGCGTAATCAGTTGATAATAAAGTTATGGAATCAAATAAAAAATAAATCAGTCAAATAATTTTTAATTAATCTATTTACTAATTTTTTGTTTCAGTAGCTCAGTTTTACAATTCACCATAGAGAACAGCTCAACCAAGAATGCATACTTTTCTTAAAAACAATAGAGATAGTGATTTTAGAAATTACGACTGGAAGTAATTTCAATTACAGTAATTTTAGAGCCGCAACAATTCATTTGACTTTTTATCAGCCGCAACACAACAAGTTGTGTCTTTTATCTAAAGCCGCCCCAAGTTTACATATTAAATAAGCTGAAAACTCTGTGAATATCATGCTTTGGAGCTCCCATTATTCTAAACCAAAGAAAGCTCAGGCAACTCTGTTCCTTAAATAAATGATTTTAAGCTTATTAAGCTTTAAAATTGTTTAAGCTTTCTTAAGCAGGAAATATGTTTAAATTATTATATCCGCATTTTTTAAGACTTTTATTGTTATTTAAGTTTTGTAAAAATCTTAGTTTACAGAAAGTTTTCACAAAATAAATCAATGCATTACTTTTTAATTATATTCATAAACTTAAACTCAGTGGCATCAAGTAACGTCACATAAAAAACAAAAGTATTCCGTAAAATGCCCCATCGTAAAATTTTGTTTTGAAAAACCCTAAAACCAAATGCCATCAGAAGCGTCGATTCGAAAAGCAAGGTGTTTGCCAAAACACATCAAAAACTTTATTTTGAAATAACTTCGCATATTTCAAAAGGGTACTGTCCATACAAATTGATGCGGACTGGCGCCAAAACTCGAACT
>JASAMX010019539.1:0-38942 GCA_030248175.1 Microlaimidae sp. YZB2_3 | reverse complement strand
TCCTTCTCTTTTTTTAAAGCGCTTAGCAAAAGTTATTGCAGAACCCCTTTCTAAAATATTTCAAAAATCTTTTGATTCAGGTGAACTTATAAGTGATTGGAAAATTGCACTAACTACACCAGTGTACAAAAAATGTTCAAAATGTCAAAAAGAAAACTATCGTCCAATCTCTTTTACATGTTTTTCTTGTAAAATAATGGAACAACTTGTAAAAGCTGAGCTTTCTATCTTTTTTGTAAATATTTTTTCTCACCTTCAGCATGGTTTTTAAGATAAAAGCTCAACGGTTATACAACTTCTTGATGTTTACAATGAGTGGACTATGGCTTTTCAAAGTAAAAAGTCAGTTGATGTAGTTTACTTGGATTTTGCTAAAGCTTTTGATACTGTATCGCATCAAAAGCTTTTGTTTAAATTAAATAAATATGGAATTTCTGGTAGGCTTCTAAAATGGATTGAAGCTTTTTTAACTAACAGAGAAATGAAAATAGTGATAAACAACACTGTTTCACCCCCTTACCCAGTTACAAGCTCAGTACCACAGGGCTCAGTTTTGGGACCTTTTCTTTTCCTTGTTTACATTAATGATATTGTAAATTGTGTCAAAAATTCAGAAATTAGACTGTTTGCAGATGATGCAAAGGTTTATACTAGTTTTTCAGACTCAAATTACAAAATGATCTAAATAGAATTGCCCAATGGGTCCAAGATTGGCAGCTTAATTTATCTGAGAATAAATGTGAAGTACTACATTTAAATATTTTTAAAAATGAACACAAAACGGATTATTACTTAAATAATAAGAAGCTACCTAAAACTAATATGGTCAAAGACTTAGGTGTATTTATCACTAGTGACTTAAAGTTTTCAACACATTGTCAAAAAATAGCTGGTAAAGCATTAAAAACAGTTAATTTAATTTTTAGATGTTTCAAATCACAATCTATTAAAAACTATCTAATTGCTTTTAAAAGTTTTGTGCGTCCAACTGTTGAGTAAGCAAGTGCAGTTTGGAACCCATATATGGCTTTGGATAAATACATTTTAGAAAAAGTCCAACGTTATTTTACTAAACGAGTTTTTAAGGTTTGTAATTTAAAAGATACTGAATATATTAACAGATTAAGTACACTTAACCTAGAAACTTTAGAGAAAAGAAGGGAAAATATTGATATGTTTGAAACCTTTAAAATTTTAAATAAACTGGTAAACTTAAACGCTGAGAAATATTTTGTTCTTAACCCTAATCCAACCAGAGGGCATTCAAAAAAACTCAAAAAAAAAACACTCAAGAGTCAATTGCCCAAAATAGTTTTTTAGTAGGTTTATAAATAAATGGAATTATCTAAATGAAAATCAAGTCAGTTCTAAAACATTGTACCATTTTAAAAAATCTTTGAAGGATTAACTCATGGTAATAAATGACTAAATAAAGAGCTTTAGTTTTTTAAAACCTTTAGTCATTTTTTTCTAGTAAATCATAATCAGCCAGGTCTTCTCTTAATTTTGTGTTTTCTTTTGTGTTTGTGTGTTTTTGTAACTAAACTGGGTTGCAATCACATTTGTATTTTTGTGTTTATATTATGATGTATTACTAGAAATAAAATCTTGAAATCAAAGTTTTGTTGACCTAGTTGACCTTGTTTACCTAGTTGACAGAGTTTACCTTGTTTACCCAGTTAACCTTGTTAACGTAGTTGACCAGTTGACCTTGTTAACCTAGTTGACCTTGTTTACCTAGTTGGACTTGTTGACCGAGTTGACCTTGTTAACCTTGTTAACCTAGTTGACCCAGTTGACCTTGTTAACCCAGTTGACCTTGTTTACTTAGTTGGACTTGTTAACCTTGTTAACCTAGTTGACCGAGTGTTGACTTTGTTGACCAAGTTGCCTGAGTTTACCATGTTAACACACACTAACACACACACAAACACACACACACACACACACACACACACACACACACACACACACACACACACACACACACACACACACACACACACACACACACACACACACACACACACACACACACACACACACACACACACACACACACACACACACACACACACACACACACACACACACACACACACACACACACACACACACACACACACACACACACACACACACACACACAAAGCATAGCCTTAGGCTTAGTCTTAGGCTTAGGCTTAGGTTTAAGCTTAGGAAACCTTTCACATGTGTAAGAGATTATCATTGAAACCATTAGTTAAGCCTAAGACTTAGGCTAAGGCTTAGGCTTTAGGCTTAGGCTTAGGCTTAGGCTAAGGCTTAGGCTTAGCCTTAGGCTTAGGCTTAGGATAGTTTGGCCATGTGTAAACAGCATAGCTAAACCATAACAAAAAAAATCACTAGCTTAACAGAACTAAATAACAAGGTCCACAAGGTTATTAAGGTAAACTAGGCTAAAAAAACAAGTAAAGTTGGTTAACAAATCCAACAAAACGAACAAGGTCAACTAGGTTAACAACTCTAAAAAGGCTTAAAGACAAACAAGGTAAACAAGGTTAACTAGGTCAACTAGGCTAACAAAACCAACCAGAACATTTTTTTTAATTTTTCATTTTTTCAAACAAAACAAAAAATTTGTTAAAACAAAACAATTTTTTTTAATTTTGCATTTTTTTGTTTGTATATTTGTAGATTACCCAAATTTTTGCATTATAGTGTAAGATTTCAAAAAATTTGTTTAAATTCTTATGGGCATACATGTAAAGTCTTTATGTATTATTGTTTTTTTATTGTTTTTTGTAAAATTCTTTAAAAATCATTAAAGTGCAATTTTATGAGGTTTTGCACATTTTTTGTTAAATTTAACTATTTTATCGCACACGTTAACATAATAAAATACACAAGTCAATACAGTTAACACTAATAAAATATACATTTTCAATATATCATAATACTGAGAATTTCTAATGATGCATTTATAATCACAAAAAGTTAGTAACATTTCTCTAAAGTTAAAAAAAATAAATATGGCTTTATGGAGCACCTTTATTAATTTAGATATTACTATTTCTCTAGGTAATAATGATGTCTAGTCGTCAATAACTCTATTGCTAAAAAAATTTTTTTAGCTGTCTGCCCGTTTGTTCGTCTTAGCTGTTCGTTTTTTACGTAATGTTAAGTGTTCTAAATTTAGTTCCTGCAAACGCGTTTTATAATCAACTGACGGAAACAGGCATATCATCTATAACCTAAGAGTAAAAATTTTTTAAACCCTCTCTATTCAATTTTATGTTTTTGCATATATAGTTTACTACACAACAGACTGAAACTCCAATAATAGGCGGATGTTTGTAATATAAAATGATTGTATTATATTTTAAAGTATTATTTATTTAAAAAGATTAATCAATCAATAAAATCAATCAAATAGTTTACTCTAGTAAATAAACATCTACAGAAGCAGTTATCAATAATACTTAAATCACTTTTTATGCATATAAACATTATAACAATATGCGAGTCCATTATGGTACTGAGATAAATGATTTACTAGAAAGTGACTCAAAGGTTTACATTACAGTGGTAAGCGCTCATTTGAGTGAATTAAAAACTAAAACTATTCTTAAAACCAACTATTGAAGAGGTTTAAACTTGTTTTTCCTTTAAATTGTTCCATTTAGACACTATTTTATTACAAAAAAGTGTTTTCTTGCATTGAATCTACGTTTTTTGAACTTTGATTTTACATGAATGCCCTCTTGTTAAATTAAGATTTATATTGAAAAAATCGCTAGTATTTAAATCAGTTTTCCCATGAATTATTTTGTAGCATTCACGAAGATCAAATAGATCTCTTCATTTTTTAGGTTTAGGCAACTTTAAAATTTTTTTCACTCTTTATATTTAATATATAGCATACGACACTTTTTAAACAACCTTCGCGTATAATTTCTCTGAACACGTTCAAAAATATTAATATCTTTTTGCAAATATGGATTACACTACACTTGCATATTTTAACTGAGGCCTAACGTACACAATATAAGCACATAATAAATTAAAAATCGAATTGGAATTAAAACTTCTGAAAATTAGGGCTGATCTTTTTAATGCTTTTTTAGAAATTATTTGAAATGATCTGAAAATTTTAAATTTTCCGAAACATAAACCCCAAGGTCTTTTATTAAATTTGATTTTGAAAGAAGTTTATTATCAATAGAATAATTAAATTTATTGTTCTTGTTTTTTAATCCAATATGAAGAACTTCATATTTGGAATCTGCCAACTGCAACTGCCACTGCTTAGACCAATTAGAAATTTTATATAAACTTCTGGTAATTTTGCTGATTTATCTTCACTTTCATTAATCAAAAAACTGGTAAACACTTTGGCATTCTCTGCAAACAACTTAATCTCTAAATACTTTACACACTCAGTTATGTCATTAATATAGATAAGAAACAAAAAAGAACCTAAGACCGAGCCTCTTGGAACAGAGCTGATTAAAGGATAAGATCTTGATTCTGTGTTATTGATTATAACTATTAAATCTCTTCCAGTTAAAAAGGAACTTATCTATATGAGAAATCTTCCAGTAACTCCAAATTTTTCCAACTTATACAGAAGCTTTTCATAAGATACCCTATCAAAGGCCTTAGAAAAATCGAAATAAACCACAAAACAACTTTTTTACCATTGAGAGCATTGGTCCATTGGTTTACGGTTTCCAAAAGTTGAGCTTTTAGCCTTAAAACCGTTTGGCACCTTGACAAAATATTGGCAAAAAAGGTCAAAAGTACACCTCTAATCAAACTTTCCATTAATTTACAAACAAAAGATGTCAATGAAATCGGTCTGTAATTTTTTTGTCGTTTCTGAACCTTTTCTTAAAATGTGGAATAACTAAGACAGTTTTCCAATCAAGGGGTAATACACCGGAATCAAAATATTTTTGGAATAATTTGGTTAGTGGTTCTACAATTCTTGCTCCCAATCGCTTAAGGAATAAAGATGGAAAACAATCTGGTGATTTAGACAGTTTGTTAGGCAGTTTTTTAATAGCCCTGAAAACATTTTTTTCTGTAAAAAGCATATGCTTCAGTAAAGATTCGGGATTAGGATTAAACCCTGGGAGTGATCCGTTATCCCTAGTAAACACCGAGCTGAAATATTGAGCAACAAATTCCGCTTTTTCTTTGTTGCTAACAGCAAACGTAATATTTTCCTTTTTTTAAAGCTGGAATTTTTTCTTTTATTTTAATTTTATTGCTTATATATTTATAAAAAATATTAATATTTTTTGAATTTAAAATTTTTTCTTCTAAATTTAAATTAAAGTTTTTAACCGATTTTTTATATTCCGCACAAACTGTTTTGTATTCCAAATTATTATTTTTATATTTGTACTTTCGCCATAAGCGCTTTTTCTTTATTTGTAGTTTTTGAATAAATTTAGGATAAATGCGGTTTTTTTATTTTGTGTTGAGAATTTTTTTAAAGGGATGTGATTCGCTATTCCTTCAGTTAATACTGATTTAAAGCATTGCAACATTTCTTTAATTGTAAAACAATTAATACAAAGATTATCCCAATTGATTGCTTTTAAATAAAGAAAACACATATCCTAATCACCTTTTTCAAAATCCGGTACCCACATGCACTTGTTATCTTCCGAAATATGGTCTCTAAATATATTATTGTTGAGCGAAAAATGAACTGCATTGTGATCTGATGTTGAAAAACTGGGTAAAACATCGACCGAATTGAAAATTTCAAAATGGTTAGAAAAAATCAAATCAAGAAAATTACTTTTTCTCATTGGCTTACAAACAAGTTGAGTTAAACCATGTTCTTCAAAAAACGAAAATCATTCCTGTTTATTTTGACTATTAGATTTAGCGTTTGCAAAATACCAATCAATGCTAGGGAAATTAAAATCTTCACCTAAAATCATTGAACCTTGAAAATTATCTGTTAACTCTTGAAGAAGTTCAAAAATAAGGTTATAATCTTGTTTTGTAAAAAGTGGTTTACGATAGAGACAGATTAATCGTATTTTAGATTTAAAAAGTAAAAAATCGACCGCGATTACTTCAAAGTTTTGTATTTGCTATTAATCAGGGAAGAGCGCGGAGCGCTCTTTCCCTTATATTAAATGGGTTAAGTCACTGCGCGGTTAACGGTTGTTGATGGCGTCATCGAAAATCACAAAACCTTTAATAGTGTTTTAGCCAATTAAAAATCTAAACATTTTACATAACTAAAATATTACCCATGTTTTTCTGATATTAAAAACCTAAAAACTTTTGCTAAACATACCTGAATTTCATACTAATAAGCTTAATTTGCTTAACTTTTTTTTGTTTTTTTTTTTTGGGGGTCCCTCAAAAATTTTTTCCTGTGGTAAATATTTGGAGCTGATTTTTTGCACGTAGATGCTAAATTGCCTCCTCACCTGAATTTTATTCTCTTATATGCTCTATTGCCCGTAGTTAAACCTCTGTTCATGTGAAAAACGACCAGTTTTTTTCTAAGTTACGCATTAGGTACTGGGGTACTTGTGTGACATTTTTTTTCCTTACTGAATTACATATAAAGTAACTTCAATCAGTAATACATATTCTCTTGTGGTTATTTTTTGGTTTAAATTATAATACCTTACCTTTTTATAAAAATTACTAATTTTCAACGGGAAGAGCGAAAAAATATCCTTACCACTAATTAGCAGCCATATGGCAACAATAAAAATATTTAAAAAAATAAAATGAAATAAATCTTGGGTGACGTGTGAGCGCTGCGGGATACAATGTTTCAATAGACGGAAATTTTTTTCAAAATCGAAACAAAAAAAATTTTTTTATATGGAATACTATGAAGCTACAATCACCCCAAAAATTTAATGCGAGAAAAGACTGGTCTGGGTAACCTTGTAAATTTGTATGGAACCTGGAAAAACCATTTACAATGGTTTGGTTTTGTTGTTTAAAAATAAACCATCAATCCAGAAAAATCAAGCACAAAACAAAAGTCCAAATAAAGCTAATTTCCAAAAAAGTGGTTAAATCAGGTCTAACTAAAAAAATTTAAACAGAAGAAAAACACACTATTTTATATGGTTCTTTCAGGTTCCATACAATTTTACGTGCACCAAACTAGTGTTGTAAAAAGTATTGATTTTGGATTATTTTAAGTAAAAGTAAAAGTAATTTGAAAAATTTTAATTTAAGTAAAGTAAGAGTAAAAGTAATTTGTGATTTTTTAATTTAAGTAAAGTAAAAGTAAAAGTAATAGTTGAAATTTTATTTAAGTAAAGTAAAAGTAAAAGTAAGGCCTATTTTTTTAAGTAAAAGTAAGAGTAAAAGTATAATAAAAGTAATTTTGAAACGGAGCAAAACATCGGTTTTTGATGCTCCAGAGCTCTTTTCTAAAGTTTTTTTGCTAATTTTATGTATAAATTATCATTTTAATAAGGTTTTCAGTCAAAATAAATGGTTTTAGCGTGTTAGCGGCTTAAAAAATTATCTTCTACCATTCACTTTACAACAAGCCCATAGGAAATCTACCCATTGAAATTACTTAAATTATACTTAAATTAATTTAAGTATTTGCAGTGGAAAATCCGAGTAAAAGTAAAAGTAAAAGTATTTGAAATTTCAAAAGTCGAGTAAGAGTAAAAGTAAAAGTAATTGAAATTTCAAAATCGAGTAAAACTAAAAGTAAAAGTAATCCAAAATCCGTTACTTTTATTACTTTAAGTAAAAGTAAAAGTAACTTTTTACAACACTACACCAAACTTTCAAAATTTTTTTTGTGAACTCAGGACATACTTAATTTTCTCATAGATAGGATTGGCGTGGCTGTCACTGTAATATATTTTTACACTAAAACAGTTTATTTAGAGCTGGGACCTATTTCATAAAGACGTTTGTAAATTTTTATTTTACAAATCTCCGCCTACATTTTGTAAATTGTATGATGGGGGATATACCACATGGCGAATATTGATTGGTCAGCGGAGATGAAATGACGTGGCTGCGACCTATCAGCGCAGAGCAGTGCGCGCATATGCATTCCCTGGATTACAAGTGAAAAACCTTTATTGTGTATTTTACAAAAAATAGGCGGAGATTTGTAAACTAAGAATTTACAAAAGTTTTTTATGAAACAAGCCCCTGGTCTATAAATATTATTAATAGAAAAGAAATTCTAGCGGGAAAAAAGGATTGATCTTCTGGACTTTAAAAAAGGTTTTAAAAAAATAATGTTGTTAATCTTTATTTAAAAACTATACCACTAAACAGAACAATGTCACGATATAATTTTGTTTGATTTTTTATTTTGCTTAGGCAAAAAAGAGTAACTTTTAAATCCACAATTTTGGTTGGAAAACATTTGTTTTTAGAACAACAATGTGTTTTATATTCTATTTAAAGATTTTAACCAAGTGGAGTGTAAAAGCCTTCTTGTTTAAAAATTACGTTTAGGAAATCGCATTTAGAAGACAAGTTTTCAGAAAAAAAGAGTTGTAAAAGAAAAAAACATTAAAAGACAAGGCGTCGCTTTAACATTGACAGAGGTTTGGAGGTCGAAACCTCAAAAAAACCAGATTTTTATTTTTCTGTTAATAAATTTTTTTAGATGTTTTATATTTTTATAATTTTATTCAAATAAATTAAAAACAAAAACATCATTTGTTTCCTGCTTTTTGCAAGTTTGTCGAATTTTTTGTCAGTTGTATATTCTAAAATATAATATTTATGTAAGTAAAATACCGTAATTTTTGCTCTACAATTAATGTTCTACAATTGGTTTACTACTTTAACGCTTTGCAGTGAAAACTATCAGGAGAAATCTTTTCATTTGATTTCTAAATTATAATTTTCACAAACACATTGCATTTTCTAAAAATTGCTGATCTTGTGTAAACGAAAAAATTTCTCCGCATGAATGTCATGCAAGCCTGTCTAAATTAGTCACGCGAGCACACTGTTGCAGCTACGTTTGATTTACCTTTAGTAATAAAAATAAAAAAGAATTTTTATATCATAGGTAAAAAAACCAGATTGATTACAAAAGATTTTAATAAAAAAAGTACGCTAGCCGGTTTTATAACAAGGCTTAAAATAGTTTTATTTCCTGTTTGGTTGCACAGTTAATGCTGAGTAATGTCGGCTTTGCATTACCTGTTTCAAGCAAAATAATATAAAATTGAACTATACACATAAGCCAAACTATACACACAAACTATTGTTTCAAAAATTTTAAAATTAGATGTAGATTTAATGCTGGTTATAAACTTTATGTTGGGTGACAAAGACTAGTCAAGTTGCACAATTATTTGTTACCACTTTTTCTTTTTTTTGATTTGGACCAGTATATAAAGTATTCAGTTTTTTTGATTTACAAGCCGGACTACCATAAAAAGCACATGGTACTCCATCTTCATCGTGCACACAATCTAAAACATAGTAATCTTTAATTTTTTACACTTTTTTTCCTGTGACAATGTGTACTTTTGAAAAAACACCGTAGAAGATCACAATTTAATAAACAACTTACATACCGACCATTTTTTACTCTTTTAAAACAGTTAGTAGATTTTTGCACCAGTCAAAAACTTAGTAGAAAAATACTAAATATTTAGTACAAATCCTTTGTTAAAATTGGCGTTTATTAAATACTTAGTAATTTTCTACTAATTTAATTCAATGGCATCAATAAAAAATTTTGTAGAAAATTATTAACTAATTAGTAAACGGCCCTTTTTAACAAAGGGTTTTTACTAAATACTTAGTAGTTTTCTACTAAATTTTTGACTGGTGCTAAAAATCTACCAACTGTTTTAATAGAGTATTAATTCTCCTCAGTGGTTTGAAACACATTTTTTACAATGAATGAATTGTTATAGATTATTTATAATGGGTTTATACTACTGTACAAGAGAGGGCACCGAACAAAAAAATAGTAGTTTCTTAGTTTTTTTTTAATTTTTTACCATATTTAATAAAATTGTTACACAACAATATGTTTTATCATGTTAAAGTGTTTTAATAAATCAAATTGGTAAATAAATTCAATAAAGTGGTAAATAAATTTGATTTTTGTATTAAAAACAAAACAGTTGTAACTAAAATAGAACTTTTGTGAACCATGATGTCGAATTATCAAAAATAAAGCTAAAATTCTAGCAAAAGCCTAAAAAAAACTTTGAAAAAAAATTTTATATTTAACGAAATAGTATGAAAAGACTGAAACAAGTCTCCCTAAAACAAGCAAAAATTAATAATAATTTTTATCAAGCTTTGAGAAACACCCAAAATTTAATAAAAAGAATAAGTGCAAAAGCTTTGGTTAGCGTTTTTAAATCATTTGAAAAAAATGAATGTCACAAATTCCCACAGCATGGATTAATTTTTGCATGCGTTAATCAGCTATATTACTATGACGGCATTAATTGGGTCACACGTCACCAAAACGGTTCAAAAGTAATATTTTTATTATTATTAACGTCTATTTAAAACATTAAATATTTATTAAATGTCTATTTAATATCCAGATCTAAGTCTGAAAAAACTTAAAAAAAATTTGATTTAATAAAAGGCGAATTTTTTTTTACTTTGCCATTTAATTTGCTTTATGTAATAAATAGAAAACATTAAAGAAAAAGTCGTCTTTTATTAAATCTTAATTTTTCAAGGTTTTTCAGACTTAGCTCTGGATGTTTGTTTTTGAATAGACGTTAATAATAATAATATTACTTTTTTATCGTTTTGGTGACGTGTGACTGAATTAATACCGACGTATTAGCTGATTAGCGTATGCAAAAATTTATCAACGCTGTGAGAATTTCTTACCCTTATTTTTGTTAAATGGTTAAAAAACACAAACCAAAGATTTTGCACTTATTTATTTTATTAATTTTTTTGTTTCTAAAAGCTTAATGAAATTTATTATTAATTTTTGCTTGTTTTAGGGAGACTTGTTTAGTTCTTTTTTAACATTAAGTTTTTGAACTTATTGTAGCTTTAATACTATTTCATTTAATAGAGGGCTTCTTTTGAAATTTTTTTTCGGCTTTTACTGGATTTTCTGTCTTTTAAAACATTGTTTCCAATGTGAGTTTTCAAAAAAAAATAAATAAACAAAAGAAAATTTACAGAAAATGTTTGAACTTAATAATATCAATACAATCGTTTCAATATCCAAAAAGTAAATATATATTTTAAAAGGTATATTGTACAAGATATTTTCTGTGTAGCAACTCTCACTTTTTAAATGTTTTTAAAATACGACGCCTTATAAACGCAGGTTGTAAAAGAAAAGTATTTTCAGCGGATAATTTGCAATGCAGAATGTCATGCGTTAGTGTACTGAGGGTTGAGATTACAATTTGAAGCCTTGTATTGTCTATATTTTATCCAAAAAAATAAAAACAAATGATTTGTTCTGCATTTTTATAGTAAATACAAAAAAACATAAACAGAAAACAAAAAAAACACCGTTTTTGCATCAAACTCTTTGAAAATATATTTTAAAGTTAAGTTAAATGTTTTAAACAGCAGTAAATTAATATATTAAGTCTATAAAATTTATTGAATTAATTAGGTCCTTAAATACTCAAAGTTTGGCCATTGAAAATTTCCAAAAAGTGTTATTAAATTGTATAGTTTAGTTATTATAAGCTTTAATTTAATTATTTAATTTTAATTATCGACTGCAATTAATTAAAAAATGTTTGCGATCTAATGTACCTGTGTGCAGTTCAATATTTTTGTTTTGCACAAATTTTTTTATAAACTACATTTTCTAAATAAAGCTTGGATAGCAGTTAATTTAGGCATAGTTTTCCCAGACTAGTGATACCTTACTTAACACATGTTTTGTTTTCTCAACGCACAAACAAAAATAAAAAAACAGCCAAACATTAGGAAATGTTTACTTTCAACGATATATGATTTTATAAATAATTACAAAGAGCAATGAAGATGATTTTTTAAATTTATCTACGTTTTCAAATTTTATTTAAGATGACACCCCAGATTAATTTTATTCTTTTTTTTAAATATTTTTTTCGTTGCCTAAAGGCTCTTAATGAGCGGTTATGCTATTTGTTCGTTCTGCACTTTAAAAATTAGATATTTTTATAAAAAAGGTAAGAAATTTTAATCTCAACCAAAAAAATAACCACAAGAAATTGTCTGTTAATGTGTAAAATTGCTATACAAATAACTTGCTGATGTGAATATAAAAGACAGAGCACAGTTTATAATTAAGTGCCTGCTTTTTATGTTCCGTCTAGAAAGTTTAATTTCAAAGAAAATAAGAAACAATATATGGCTTTACAACTGAAACAAAATTTATTTTTTTAGTATGTCATTCAGTAAGATAACTAAGTGTCACTTAAGTACCTCAATACCAAAACATACCAGTACCTCAGATATGTTTAGCAAAAGTTTTTAGGTTTTTAGTATCAAAAAGAGATTAGTAATGTTTTAGTCATGTAAAATGTTTAGATTTTTAGATGACGCCATTAACAACGCACAGTGACTTAACCCATTTAATATAAAAAAAAGAGCGCTCCACACTTTTCCCTGATTTGTGCTTTGAAACGTATTTCAAAGCTATATGCATTTTTATTAATATCGTCCTTTCTATCACAAAAGTAGCCCAAGTGACATTTTTTTAAAAAAATGTTTTTTTTGCAGAAATGGATTCCTTTTGGTCCAAGCAACAATCTGACATAAGTATCCTGAACAGAACGCCTTTAATTATGGAGTTACAAAATATGGTCATTTCTAGCCCATCCACCCTGCATATTCACAAAAATAGTCCAACCCTTTGGGCTATTACTTTAGTATTTGACAAAAATAGCCCAATACTAAAGGGCTATTTTTGTCATAGCAGTGACAATATGCTGGTTGAGAAACTAATCAAAATTTGAAGAAGAAAAAGAAATTTTATTGGTTGCAGAGGTTAGGAATTAGGTACCATACTTATATCAAAAATATATAATATACCCAAAAATCTACAACTCCTATCATCGTCATCATTTTATTCTAGCAAAATACAACATTAACAAAACACAATGCATTGTATATCCAAGGCAAACCAAACACGGTCGCTATAAATGATCATTCACTCATGGCTTGCTAGAAAATGGTCCAAAGGCCTATGCATTAATAGGCGCTAGTAAGTGCCATTCTTAATGCACATTTTAAAATTTTTTAATGAAGTAGCGGTAATTTGGTCTTCAGAAAGGGAATTTCATAGCGGTACAACTCTATTGCTAAAAAAGAATTTACATCAATTTATTCTTGCTTATTGAACTCTAATTTTAAGTGAGTGACTACTTGTTGGTTTATGGTTAAAACTAAAAACATCATTTGGGTCTAGAATACTCTCAGTTAGAATAATTTTGCAACACTCTTAAAGATCGCTTATTTTATGTCAGTTACTTAATTTTTGTAAATTTAGAAACTTCACATTGAAGATAGCGTAACTTACAACGTTTGAATAATCTACGTCTAAAATTGCGTTGAACATGTTTGATAAGATCTATGTCTTTTTTAAGTATGGATTCCACATAACACTAGCGTACTCAACTACTGGACGAACAAAAGAAGTAAATGCTTGAACAAAAAATTTTGATAGAGTTACAATTAAAAGTTCTAAATATTAACGATGAAATTCGTAGTCTTTTTGGCTATAATTTTGCAATGCTAAGTGAATTTTAAATTATCATACACACAAAATCCTAAATCTTTAGCAAAACTTTTTTGAAGAAGAATTTTTTTCCCAGTTATAATTGAATTGAGTTTTTAGTTTTTTATTACCAATGCTTAAAACTTCGAATTTGCAACTGCCAATCTTTTGACGATTTCCAAATTCGATCTATATCTTCTTGAAGAAGGCGTTTTTTGTCATTTCCGTCAAATGGTGAAAAATCCATATAAACCTTAGTGTCGTCCACGAAAAGCTTAATTTTAGAATGTGTTACGCACTCATATATATGCACTAATATAATTCTAGAATAAATAAGGTCCTAAAACAAATTCTTGAGGAACATAACTTTTTACATAACGTGAAGATGATTCTTGATTATTTAGTAGAACTTCAATTCTCTTCCTACTAGAAGACACTTAATCCACTTATGAAACCTTCCGGTTACACCTAACTTCTCTAACTTATACAAAAGCTTTTGATTTAATACAGTGTCAAAAGCTTTAGCAAAGTCCAAAATAAATAACATCTACTTGTTTTTTATTGTTAAGTGAATTCGTCAATTTGTTGAGGGTTTCAAACAACTGAGTTATGGTTAAGCTGTTAGCCTTAAACCCATGTTGACACCAAGACAAAATATTTTGGAAAAAGGCTGATAGTTCATCCTTAACCAATCGCTCCATAATTTTACAAGCAAATGATGTAAATGAAATGAGGCGATAATTTTATTTGTCACTTTTAGACCCTTTTTTATACACAGGGCTAACAAAATTAATTTTCGAGTCATTTGGTTATGATCCTGAGTTGAAAGACATTTGAAAAATTTGTGATAGAGGTTTAGTGGAATTCTTCAAGTATAACCCAATCAAGTGGTCACCGGAAAGATGGTTTGATTAAAACGGTTATTTTTCGAATAAATTATTGTAATAAAACTCGCAAATAAGATTTATCGTGGATTATACACCTAAATTTCCCCAAGCAACCTAAGCAAAACCTAAAAATTAAGCTACATTTAATGTTTTGTTTCATTTTTAAGTTTCGCTTAGGTTGCTTAGGAAAACTAAGGTTTATAGTTCATTATTCAGGTTGTTTACAAGTTTTATTATGATAATTTATTTAAATTTATCATTTTATTTCAGATTTAAAAAAAAAACTGGTTTAAAGTAGTCAATCTTGTATATTCTTTCCGGTGACCAGTTGATTGGGTTATACTTGAAGAATGCCGGTTTAGCTATTAAGGTAGACTAACGTTTGAAGAAATAAGCGGGAAAACCAACAGGTGTGGGTGACAATTTATTTGGTATTTTATTTGCTTTTTAATGACACTTAAAACACTTTTCACACTAAAAGACATATTTTCTAAAGTTCCAATTTTTTTTGTCAAAGGGCAAGAATATTCCATTACCATAGGTAAAAACAGAACTAAAATAATTTGCAAAAGTCTCAATTTAAACACAATAACTTTACCGTTTTTATATAAAAGTGGTGGGATCTTTTCTTTTAATTTAATTTTATTGCTCACAGATTTACAAAAACTTTTAATATTTTTGGAATTTAAAATGCGTTCTTCAGTATTTTGATTATAAATGTTGTTTATTGTTTATACCTTTGCAAACAATTTTGTATTCTGATTTATTACCTAGATTTTTGGATTTACGCCATATTTTTTTTCTTTTTGTTTTGAAGTTTTGTTAAGTAAGACGGGTATTTGTTTAGATTAGATTTTACGTTTACTTGTTTTAGTGGGACATGTCGTCTTATTCCCTCAAATAAAATAACCTTAAAACATTGCCAGCACTCTTCTATGTTTGTACAGAAAGAAAAAAGATAGTCCCAATCAACCGTCATCAAAAACAAAGAGAACATTTCATAATCAGCTTTAGAAAAGTCATGTTCCACTCTTTGTTCAGTCAAAATATTAGAAGAATCAATAATTAAACCTTGATCAAGAGTAAGCTGGATGGAATTATAATCTAAAGTGGAAAATCCAGGTAAAATTTGAGAATCAGCAAAAATTTCTGGATCATTTACCAACACTAAATCAAGAAAATTTTTGTTCCTAGTTGGTACTACGATAATCTGGTACAAACCAAGTTCAAACAACAAGTAAGACCCTTCAGTTTCATTTTGATTATTAGATTTAATCAAGGATTTCTGCCAGTTAATTCCGGGTAAATTGAAATCACCAGCAAGAATGATGGAACCTTGAAAATCTTCTGTTACATCACGTAGGAGTTAAAAGATAAGCAAATCAGTTTCCCTGTTAGTTTGCGGTTTCCTATATAAACAAATAAATCGAAGTTTAGTTTTATTTTAAAAAAAAGGTCAATTGCAACAGCTTCAATAGAAGAGTATTTTTCATTTAATACGAATTGAATTGCATTGAATTTACGTTTTATTAAAACACAAACACCGCCGCCTTTTTGATTTTCCTTATTTTTTCTGTAAAAATCATATTTCTTACTGTTATTTATGATTTGATTGGATACACTAGAATTTAACCATGTTTCAGTGATCATTATAAAATCGTTATTGCCATAAGTATCATCATTTCCGGAAATTAAAATATCGAATTCTCCTAACGAGTTTTAACATTTCTTGCATTAAAAGAAAAAAATTTTAACAACGGTTTACTAATAATATCGTGAATGATTCGTTCATTTTCCTATTTGGTTTCTAAAATTTTAACTGCTGCTTTTTCTATACTGTCAAACAAATAGGGATCTCCTTTATTAGAGTATCGGAGATAAACCCTTTTGGATTTGTCCTGAAGTATTTTATTTTTAGTTGCAATAAGTGCAATTTGTTTTTCTCTTTGGCCACTTGTAAGGGAAGGTAGCACAAATACACCCAAAAATTTGGTAAAACCCTTGATTACCACCAGCCCGCATAATTTTGTTTCTAATCCTATTGAAGGCTAACCTAATTTTTAACAAACAATGGGGAGATTTATCAGTTTTTTTCCTAATTCTAAAGTGTTCCGCGATCAAAACTATTTCTTCCTCACCTGCCAAACAGGAAACCAGCTCTTGTACGGTCTGTATTTCATTTTTTGGTGTTGCTTCTTCAGCCTAGCTCGATACCACTATCATTGTAGAATGTTCTTTCGCTGTCTCGATTTTCTCTATATGCTTTTTCATAAACTGGATTAGCCGTATGAAGACAGCTTCTCAGACTTCCGATACCAGGTCTTTATTGAAACCCTGATTTATTTCAAGAACTTCAATTCTTCCTGATAAATTTGGATTCTCAGCTTTTAGTCGATTGTTATCATCTTTAAGTTCTTTTAATTGCTGCATTAAATGGCGGTTTTCTGCCTCCAATTGATCTTTTTTCGCCATACTTGGGCTTTACAAAAAAAATTTACAAAGGAAACTCCTAAGTTTCTGCAACGGAGAATCTGCAGATCAAAGTAAAAACTGTAGCAACTGGTCTTTTAATTTGCGCAAATATGAGATGGCGTCACTTTGATAATTTATTAATTAAAAAAACCAAAAAAATACTAACAGGAAACATACATTTAATCTTGAGAAGTTAAAAAATGAAGAAATTAATAAAGTATTATATTTAAAACTATTTGGAACAATTAAGAAGATAAGAAATCCCAAAAATATATTAATATAATACAAAAAAATGTGAATAATGCCACCAAAAACTGTCTTAGTGGCTGCCATGAATTCAACGCCTCTGTGGGAAAAAAATCTATATAAGAAAGTAAGTAAAAGTGGACCATTATAATCAGCCTCTTGATTTAAATGGCCCCTCCACATTAATGTATAGTATGCATTTGATTTTGGCAAATTAAAATGAAGAGGAAGCCATTATAATAGCCAGTTATTGATATAATTTCACTTTATATGTACTCACATGTGTAATACTGTCCGGGTCGCATGATTTTTCCCATGTCAGTGCAGTACTGTGCGTCAAGGAAAAAATATGTTGCCCAGACAGTATTATACACCTGTAAATATATATAAATTGAAATTAAATCAATAAATGGCTGTTATAATAGCTTCTTTTCCATATTATTTTGCGAAATTAAAATGGCTAGTATGTCATTATAATGGAGGGTGTCATTTAAACGAAAAAGCTCATTATAATGGCATACTCTTACTTACTTTTTTAATAGGAGCTGTACATTTTTTGGTATATTATATGTCTAGATTGGTCTAGATTATAAAAACCTTTGTTCGCTTGATAAATAAAAAAAAATCCCTATTTAAAAAATTATAAAACAAAACTTGAAAGACAGAGAGAATTTATTCCACAATTTAACTATGCTATTTAAAAAAAAATTGAAACATCTAACCTATTGAAATCTTTTTTTTTAATTTAAGGTGGTTTTTGCTAGTTCTTGTATGAGGTTCTGAATGCTAAAAGCTTTGTAAGTTTTTGGCTTATATAATCTTGTCTTTGATACAAAATGATCTAAAGTTTCTAATATTTTGGTTTTCGCTGCAATTGATGCAAAGGAAGAGGAAATAGTGTTGTAAAAAGTTACTTTTACTTTTACTTAAAATAATAAAAGTAACGGATTTTGGATTACTTTTACTCTTACTTTTACTCGAATTTTGAAATTTCAATTACTTTTACTTTTACTCTTACTCGACTTTTGAAATTTCAAATACTTTTACTTTTACTCATACTCGGATTTTCCACTGCAAATATTTAAATTAATTTAAGTAAAATTTAAGTAATTTCAATGGGTAGATTCCCCATGGGCTTGTTGTAAAGTAAATGGCAGAAGACAATTTTTTAAGCCGTTAACACGCTCAGAAGACAATTTTTTAAGCCGCTAACACGCTCAAACCATTTATTTTGACCAAAAACTTATTAAAATGACAATTTATACATAAAATTAGCAAAAAAATTTTAAAACAGAGCTCTGGAACTCCCAAAACCGCTGTTTTGCTCCGATTCAAAATTACTTTTATTATACTTTTACTCTTACTTTTACTTAAAAAAATAGGTCTTACTTTTACTTTTACTTTACTTAAATAAAATTTTGACCATTACTTTTACTTTTACTTTACTTAAATTAAAAAATCACAAATTACTTTTACTCTTACTTTACTTAAATTAAAATTTTTCAAATTACTTTTACTTTTACTTAAAATAATCCAAAATCAATACTTTTTACAACACTAAGAGGAAAATTTAAATCAAATATTATCAAAAATATATAAAATATTGAAAAAATGTGCAACTCCTACATAAAAAAGTAATCAAAGTAGGCCATTATAATGAGCTTTTCCATTTAAATGTCACCTTCCATTATAATGACATAGTAGTCATTTTAATTCGGCGAGTTAAAATGGAAAGGAAGCCGTTATGTAGTTATTGGTTCAGATTATACTACCGGATGTTTTTCTTTGTACAAATTATGGGTTTATTATCAATTTTTTTACGTTTTTGAAAGCTTGTAAGGAATGTTTAAAATAACAGGCATTATAGACATAAAAAGAGTACACCGCCAGTTTGACTTAAAGGTGGGGTATCCTATGTGAATTAACTAAGACACTATCTTGCATTTCGCAAATAAAAAAAATTTTAGATTTTGGTATCAGAAAGTTTATGTGCAAAAACTATTTTTTACAATTAAAAACCAATTTTATCAAATCAAAAGCTTTGTAGTTATTGAGGTTTTGGGGGGTGGGGGTTCCCTCTTCTTTTTAGGGTAGTGCATTTAATTTCGGCACTTTTCCCAATTGAGCATTTTTGATTTTGGCCTAATCTTTGGTAATCCTGGACGGAATACGACGTTTGATAGCTCAAATGAGAGCTAATTATATGTAGATGACTGTCGTGAGCTTTTTGTTTGTTATGTTATGATATTTTTATCTGAAATTGTGTGATTTATAAAAATTAAAATTGTTACTCGTTTTTAGAACATGGGCATTTCAGGATTACGCAATAAATTGGTTTAAAAATTAAACTGTCCTGGTAAAATTTAGTCTATTTTCCGAATTTTTAGTCCCCGTGGTTCTACGTTGCGTCTGTGGTGAGCAATCGTTATAAAATAAAATAGTGTAATTTCGGCACACATATTGCTGTAGGTAAAAACGGTTTGAATTAGGTGGTCGGGTGTTAAATTGTAGTTGTAAATAGAACATATAAAATAAAAAATTAAAAGACAACGTTGAAATGTGTAGGGGTCATAGCACTGCACTTAAATTCGATTAGGGGGGCTTTTTTAAAAAGTGCCGAAATTAAATGCACTTTTTTCCCAAATTTTGCTCATTTTGATACCATTTGGCATTTTAGCTGTAACTTTTTTCCAGTTCCACGTTGAACAACAAGTAGACACTTAAATTAAAGAAAACTGTCTGGAGATAATGATAGGCTTTTAAATTTTTGAAAATGATGATTTTTTTGACTGAGAAACAATCGATTGTTTGTAAAGTGTCGAAATTAAATGCACATATTTAATTTCAGCAATTTTTTATTTTTTTAAAAGCTGATTTAATTTATTAAAAAAACTACTTTCGTACAGTAAAACTTTTGTGACGCAACGCAGTATCGTGAAAGCTTCAAAATGAGCTATCAAACATAAAACTCGGGCCATACAGCGAAAAGTTACATCGGAAAAACAAAAAATTGCCGAAATTAAATGCACTACCCTAATTTCAAAAAATTATCTAAAAAAATAGTTTTAGTATTTGAACTTTTTTAGATTTTGTTTGCCAGCGATTTGTGGACGGGAGTCACGGAATTTGTCAACGCCTTATGTTGCGCCCTGGTGATGAGGAGCCATCGACCAGCGTTCGGATGACAACATCAAGTTCCATAAAAAGTGATAATGAAACGTGTCAGATTGCTTACGTGGATCCCAGGAAGTGGTCTGTCGTCCCCTGTAGGAGCTGGACGGACCGCTCTTGTCCCGGAGACTCCTGTATGCAAAAAGGCTACTAACAACAAATTCTACTGCTGCACGAAATAAAATATAATACAAATTAAATTTGTTTTTAATGTTTCATGTTTAATCTTGCGGGTAATTTGTTAATAAAATAAAAAATAATTACAAAACATAAAAGCCAAATATTTTAATAAAGATGAATTCTATCAGGGTGAAAATAACTAGGTGGTAAAGTAACCACTTGGTTTTTGAGAAAATATTACGTGAAGAGAAACACCTGACGCAATTTAATAATAATTGGTTACATCATCTCTTAAAACCTTTTTTATTCTCGCACATTCTTTGTTTCTCCCTGACGGCGAGCGATTACGTCCTTAATTTCAGCCAAAAAAATTTTAACTTTAGTGATTTTCCCCGCACCTTCGAGCTCAGCAACCCCCCGAGTCCCGCTGGGATAGATTTTTTGTCAAAATTTTTTTGTTAAATTTTTTTCAAAACTTATTTAAATTGATAAAAACACTCCTACAAATACAAATCGTCATTACTACAGCGAAATGGACCATTTTCGTAATAAAATACACGTGATTGTGACTTATTCTGCAATAGGGTCCTGTTTTAAATTTAAAATAGTCACAGGAACACATGGTTTATACCAACTGTAGTTCATTTTGCAGTAGTAACGACGAAATGAAGTAGTTTAAAATGTATTTCAGGTTTGAATAAGGGTTGGTTCATACTTATGTAAAAACGTCCTTTTGACAAAGTCCACAGGACAAACACAGCGTGTAAACGTATGTAAACACGTCCTTTGGACAAAGTCCAAAGGACGTTTTTACATAAGTATGAACCAACCCTAAGCCTCAGATCGCTCATTTAAGGGGCCGAGCTCCGGAGCTCCCTCCACTTTAAATGGCCGGAGCTCCGGAGCATGATATTGGAGGTAGGAACATTACTATTTATACCATTATTAATGTATTTTTAAACAAGAAAACATAACAAAGAATATATCACTGAAGAACTAAAGCTCAATTTAAAATAAAGGATGCATTTTCCATAAAAACGAGTTTCGATTTTATTTAGCGCAAAAATTTCGCTTTTAACACACAGTAGCTTTACTTACTCTTATATATTTTACATGCTGCAGCTGTTTTGAACTACGTTCTGATTTAATTTTATTTCATAACAATATAAATTATAACAAAAAATCAGGAGCATATGCCCCGAAAAACATAAGGTCCATAATTAAATTGTACTACAGAAAAATAAATTTTAACAAACCATCATTTTAACGTCTATATTTTTTGGTACAAAATATGCTCAGAAAAGAGATGGAAGCATTTTCTATATTTTTCCTAATTTAACTTAAATTTTGGCCTTTTTTGGTATTTGACCATTCCCCTCATAGTTTTGTTAAGTATTTATGACAAGTCACTGAGGCGACAACCACTTTGTATATAGTAATGTTTGTGTCAATATATACTTAAAAATAAAAATGTTAACCGATAAACATAAGCACAACAACTTACCCGCCAAATAAACTTTTTTAAAAAATTCAAAAAACAAACTTTTTACTCCACATGCTACTATGTAGTATTATTATACATATTTTGTGGGTGTTACGTTACCATGTATGCATTATTTGTGGTTGTCACATTTTCTATGCTGGTACACAGAAGGAAAGACAGATCACAGTAAACTTTGTCATGTAATGGGCGTTGTGGAGCGATTTGCCGCTAACATTGTTTCTATCCAAGTTTTTTAGAGCAAAACGTGTTGCTGCATTATTCTACAAATCTCATGATAAAAGCTGGTGTTAACGTTGCCCGCCAGGCACCAGGAGGTGGAACTTCTATTTACATAATATTTAACAATTATATATAGAGACGTTTTAGGGAGGGTATGGTATGGGGGAGTGGGTGGGGTCAAAAGTGAATTTTATTCTCCTAAAAGTTTGCCCACTTTCCAGAAAGAAAATTAATTTTCTTCTGTTTGTGAATCGTCCGGTTGGTCGTATTTTGTCTAGCATCAAATTAACCCCCATTTCTTTACGGAAAATCCTATATTAAACCATAAATACAAAAACATTTCCATTAATGTTTACGTACGTGAAAAAGGGTAATAAATAGTTTCCTTTTATTGGAAGTATTTTTTAATTAATACTGAGTAGTGCCTATTTTTAAGAGTTTTAAAAAATTTGTTGCAATTTGATTTTTAATCTCAATTATTTGAACTACTACCATTAATATAATTAATTTTTATGGAAACATTTCTGTATTTCGTGAGATCTCATATGCCAAAAATTACGATTTTCCATATTTAAGTATACTGTCCGGAGAGACCTTAAAAAACCTTTTTAACAACCGAACACGGTCTACGTTGCCACGCAAATGTCAAAACCGATGGCCCTCTTATTTTCCCGTGATTTTCAAAAGTTGTTGTATTATAATTATTATACATAGGTATAGGTTTAACTCTCTCCAACTAACCCGCCAAAAAATTGTAACACGCCTAAATATCTTACTTTAAATAAAAAAAGTTAATATTATTCAAAAATATGGAAAATCCTAAATTTAAATGATATTATACTCTGTTTTTTTTCTACTGTGCAGTCAATCCAATTCTGTAAATAAAAACACGGCTGCGTACTCTTCGGACGAGGAAAGAATTCCATTAAAAGAGAAGAAAAACCAACTCACTAAAGCCCAGAAAAGGAAAATGTGGGATAGAGGAGAAGCCCACGACGAAAAACCCAGAGGCTACAATTGGGTTGACGTTTTAAAACATTTAAATCAAACCGGAAGTTCAGATAAACATTAACATAGGAAATAAATTTCTGTTTATTATAGGGCTCGCTAATCAAAGTTAATTAACACTTTTATTAGTATCCTGAATAATAGGGCCGGTATGCTAATTCTGTCTTTTGTGGAGTCGCCTTGTTCTGGCGCTTTTCTGCAATCCGCCTTTTTCTGCTGCTTATTCCCGCGCTGCGTTTTTCCGTGTTGTTTTCTCGCAGTGGGGCTGCGCTTTTTTCGCCTCTATCTGTTTTTTCGCCTGAGTCTCGCCTGCGAGTCTGCCTGCACCAAAAAAAAAATAAAACAGCGGAGCGAATTTTGTGTTTATGATAAGTTGTTTTTTTCCCTTGTCTTTTGTTTATGAATAACTACTTTCCCATTATAATACAGTTTCGAGTGTTTTCTCCCTTGAAAATGCTCCAGCGTCTGTATTTTTTATGTTGCGCAGCTAGCTCGCGTGCGAATTGGTCGTGCGAATAACGATAAAGTGCGAAAGAAGTCGCAGTCCCCCTGCGAAAACTACCTGTGTTAAAAATCGGCGCGAACTAGCAGCAAAAATGGCGGATTTTTGCGGGAATCCGCTTTTCTCGCAAAATTTTGGTCAAAAATTTAGTGTACAGTCGGACATTCTCTTGTGTTATATATTCTTGGTATCCTGAATAAACCGGTGCTGTCTTAAAACTTTTTTCCTGAGAGTTTTATTTGTTAGTAAATACAGTATATGTGAAAAAAGAGTATTTATCACAGTTTAATTTCAGTCTGGAAACAAAACAAACTAATTAGAACAAAAGTTTATGATATTTTAATTTCAATAAAACGAGTTCCGTCAATAGAAAAAATATTTTTAAAGATTATAGTCCTAATCAACTGCAATTTTAATCCATCCAAATAATAGAAGACTTTTTTACCATTTTTCTCAATGATTAAATGTCGTTTACATAAATGTAAACGACATTTAATAAAATAAATGCATTGTTTAATATTTGGCGTTTTATGAAATTCAAGCGTAAACAAACTTTTCCTTGTTTTTTATGTCTTCTATAGCACAGCATTTTTTGGGTTGATTAATTTCAAGGGCGCAGACAAAATACGACCAACCGGACGATTTATATACAGAAGAAATCTAATTTTCTTTTTGGAAAGTGGGCAAACTTTTGAGGATAAAATTCACTTTTGACCCCACCCACTCCCCCATACCATACCCTCCCTAAAATGTCTATATATAATTGTTAAATATTATGTAATAGAAGTTCCTCCTCGTGGTGCCTGGCGGGCAACGTTAACACTAGCTTTTGTCATGAGATTTGTAGAATAAAGCGGTAACACGTTTTGCTCTATAAAACTCCGATGGAAACAATGTTAGCGGCAGAACGCTCCACAACGCCCATTACATGACACAGTTTACTTTGATCTGTCTTCCCTCTCTGTGTACCAGCATAGAAGATGTGGCAACCACAAATAATGCAGACATTGTAACATAACACCCACAATATGTATAATAATACTACATAGTAGCATGTAGAGTAAAAGGTTTGTTTTTTTAATTTTTTAAAAAGTTTATTTGATGGGTAAGTTGTTGTGCTTATGTTTATTTGTTAACACCTGTATTTTTAGATATATATTTACACAAACATTACTATATATAAAGTGGTTGTCACCTCTGTGACTTGTTATAAATACTTAACAAAACTGAGGGGAATGGCCAAATACCAAAAAAAGGCCAAAAATTTAATTAAATTAGGAAAAATATAGAAATGCTTCCATCTCTTTTTTCTAAGCATATTTTGTACCAAAAAAATATAGACGTTAAAATGTTGGTTTGTTAAAATTTATTTTTCTGTAGTACAATTTAATTATGGACCTTATGTTTTTCGGGGCATATGCTCCTGATTTTTTGTTATAATTTATATTGTTATGAAATAAAATTAAATCAGAACGTAGTTCAAAACAGCTGCAGCATGTAAAATATTATAAGAGTAAGTAAAGCTACTAACTGTGTGTTAAAAGCGAAATTTTTGCGCTAAATAAAATCGAAACTCGTTTTTATGGAAAATGCATCCTTTATTTTAATTGAGCTTTAGTTCTTCAGTGATATATTCTTTGTTATGTTTTCTTGTTTAAAAATACATTTAAATATGGTATAAATAGTAATGTTCCTACCCTCCAATATCATGCTCCGGCCGTTTAAAGTGGAGGGAGTTCCGGAGCTTGGCCTCTTAAATGAGCGATCTGAGGCTTAGGGTTGGTTCATATCTAAGAAACGTCCTTTGGACTTTGTCCAAAGGACGTGTTTACATACGTTTACACGCTGTGTTTGTCCTGTGGACTTTGTCAAAAGGACGTTTTTACATAAGTATGAACCAACCTTATTCAAGCTTGAAATACATTTTAAACTACTTCATTTCGTCGTTACTACTGCAAAATGAACCACAGTTGGTATAAACCATGTGTGCTGTGACTTATTTTAAATTTTAAACAGGACCCTATTGCAGAATGAGTCGCAGTCACGTGTATTTTATTACGAAAATGGCCCATTTTGCTGTAGTAATGACGATTTTTATTTGTAGGAGTGTTTTTATTGATTTAAATGAGTTTTGGAAAAATTTTAGTTTACAAAAAAATTTTGACAAAAAATCTATCCCAGCGGGGCTCGGGGGTTGCTCCAGAGCTCGAAGGTGCAGGGAACATCAATAAAGTTAAAATCTTTTCGGCTGAAATTAAGGACGTAACCGCTCGCCCTCAGGAAGAAACAAAGAATGAACGCGCGAGAATAAAAAAGTTTTTAGAGATGATGTAACCAATTATTATTAAATTGCGTCAGGTGTTTCTCTTCACGTAATATTTTCTCAAAAACCAAGTGGTTACTTTACCACCTAGTTATTTTCACCCTGATAGAATTCATCTTTATTAAAATATTTGGCTTTTATGTTTTGTAATTATTTTTTATTTTATTAACAAATTACCCGCAAGATTAAACATGAAACATTAAAAACAAATTTAATTTGTATTATATTTTATTTCGTGCAGCAGTAGAATTTGTTGTTAGTAGCCTTTTTGCATACGGAGTCTCCGGGACAAGAGCGGTCCGTCCAGCTCCTACAGGGGACGACAGACCACTTCCTGGGATCCACGTAAGCAATCTGACACGTTTTATTATCACTTTTTATGGAACTTGATGTTGTCATCTGAACGCTGGTTGATGGCTCCTCATTACCAGGGCGCAACATAAGGCGTTGACAACATCCGTGACTCCCGTCCACAAATCGCTGGCAAACAAAATCTAAAAAAGTTCAAATACTAAAACTATTTTTTTAGATAATTTTTTGAAATTAGGGTAGTGCATTTAATTTCGGCACTTTTTTGTTTTTCCGATGTAACTTTTCACTGTATGGCCCGATTTTTATGTTTGATAGCTCATTTTGAAGCTTTCACGATACTGCGTTGCGTCACAAAAGTTTCACTGTACGAAAGTAGTTTTTTTAATAAATTAAATCAGTTTTAAAAAAAAATAAAAAATTGCCGAAATTAAATATGTGCATTTAATTTCGGCACTTTACAAACAATCGATTGTTTCTCAGTCAAAAAATCATCATTTTCAAAAATTTAAAAACCTATCATTATCTCGAGACAGTTTTCTTTAATTTAAGTGTCTACTTGTTGTTCAACGTGGAACTGGAAAAAAGTTACAGCTAAAATGCCAAATGGTATCAAAATGAGCAAAATTTGGGAAAAAAGTGCATTTAATTTCGGCACTTTTTAAAAGGACCCCCTTAATCGAATTTAAGTGCAGTGCTATGACCCCTACACATTTCAACGTTGTCTTTTAACCATACATGGGCAAGTTGGTCCGGAGTGGGGGGGGGGGTTAAACCCCAAATTAGGGGGGGTTAAAATCCGAGAAACGCAAAATACCCATATCGTTTTTTTTCTGGAGTGCATTTTACCCATATCGTTTTTCGATTTTGAAGAAAAATAGGTAAAAAACGCTAATTTTAGGTCAAAAAGCCCTTTTTATTGCATTTTTGAGCTTTTTATTGCTTAAAACATTCATTTTGACCTCAAAACTTAAGTTTGGAGGCAGTTAGAAGTCATTTTAAAGACATTTTTTCTTCATTTTTTTAAAATTGGGGGGGGGGTTAACTTTTTCTCCCCCCCCCACTTCTGAGTGGGGGGGGGTTAAACCCCCCTTCTCAGAATTTGGGGGGGGGGTTAACCCCCCCAACCCCCTCGTGCCCATGTATGCTTTTAACTATTTACAACTACAATTTAACACCCGACCACTTAATTCAAACCCCTTTTACCTACAGCAATATGTGTGCCGAAATTACACTATTTTATTTTATAACGATTGCTCACCACAGACGCAACGTAGAACCACGGGGACTAAAAATTCGGAAAATAGACTAAATTTTACCAGGACAGTTTAATTTTTAAACCAATTTATTGCGTAATCATGAAATGCCCATGTTCTAAAAACGAGTAACAATTTTATTTTTTATAAATCACAATTTCACATAAAAAAATCATAACATAACAAACAAAAAGCTCACGACAGTCATCTGCATATAATTAGCTCTCATTTGAGCTATCAAACGTCGTATTCCGTCCAGGATTACCAAAGATATAGTCCAAAATCAAAAATGGCCAATTGGGAAAAGTGCCGAAATTAAATGCACTACCCTAATTAAACTTAAATTGTAGATATTTATTATAAATAGATATAATATCATAATAAAAGTTGGGACAAAAGTTGCCAAAAAGTTAAGGTAAAATCACTCATTCCTACCAGTAACAAATATTTTTAAGGTTATTTTTCCCAAAAACGGAAAGTATTTGGCAAAATTAAAGCTTTTTTCGTTTTTGATCAACTTATTTCTAACTACAGAACTTTTTATTTGATAAAATTGGTTTTTAATTGTAAAAAATAGTTTTTGCACCTAAACTTTCTCATACCAAAATATAAAAATTTACTTTATTGGCGAAATGCAAGATAGTGTCTTAGTTAATTCACATAGGATACCCCTCCTTTAAGTGAAACTGGCGGTGTATACTCTTTTTATGTCTATAATGCCTGTTTTTTTAAACATTCCTTACAAGCTTTCAAAAACGTTAAAAAATTTATAATAACCCTATAATTTGTACAAAATAACATAGCGGGTTTAATGAAAATACACATTAAAAATCGTTTAGCTCTATTCCTTATAAATATATATATAAATAACGTCATCTCGATCTCAATGGTAACTAAAATTTCAAATTTTCGTTACACAAACAAAATTTAATTTTTGATTGAAATTAATTTTTCTAATAAGATCGCTTTACCAATTGGACAGGAATTGGGGTTCATAATTTCGCAGGACCTTGGTCTAATTGTCATAGGGTCCATGAAAGGCATGGTCCCATCTGGACACGCGTGGTACTGAATGTCATGGCAGCAGTAGAAATCCAGATCAGTCACTGACGCTTTTATATCTAAAAAGGTGAATCACATTTTTGTGAAAAAAAAACAAACTTCAAAATTTACCTACCCTAATAAACAAAAAAAAATTATTTGGTCAAAACCCATGGTTTTTTAAATCTAAAAAACCTTTGAGAAAGATCGTCTTTCAAACGTTGGCTACTTTGAAGATTTTTGGCATATCAGGACTATTTTTAGTTTTTATTAAATTAAATATTTAGATTTTCATAGTTGCTAATTTAGCTTATTCCTTTATGTTGGTTGAGGAGGATTTGAAAATTCGGATACACACGCTTATTTCATCTATAGATAATGATTATTATAATAAAGGCTGGTTCATACTTATGACAAAACGTCCTTTGGATACAGTCCAAAGGACAAATACCGCGTACAAACGTCCTTTGGACTTTGTCGAAAGGAAAAAGTCCAAAGGACAACGTGTTCATACTTTTTGTCCTTTGGACTTTTCCCTTTGGATTTTGGACTTTGTCCAAAGGACAAATTTAAAGTAGCGTTCATACTTCGTCCAAAGGAAAAAGTCCAAAGGACGTTTTGGTTTGTCCAAAAGACGTTTTAGCTTTTCTAAAAACGTCCTTTGGACTTTGTCTAAAGGACGTTTTGTTATAAGTTTGTATGAACCAGCCTTAAAGGTAAATTTACTTGCTGGAGTTGTCGGCAGACACTTGGTATCTCTTGGGCAATCATTGGTACCAGGAGAGCAAGGAATTGGCTCCAACAAGTTCGAATCAACGTAGGGCATGATGCACTGCTGCTGAGGCTAGAAACAAATAACATTCCACACATATGAATATGTACGGAAAGTTCGTAGATCATAAAATTTGACCTATCACTTTTTTGCTAGAGTAAATTAAAAATGTTAATGAAAAACAAATTGTGAAAAGTACAAAAAATGTTTTAAAGCCTAAAACTCGCCTGAGTTAAGCCAGCAATTTTTGTTGCTTATCTCTGCGACTTTTTGTTACCACTCTCCATTAAATTTCAAAAAAATTGTTTTACTGTAGGTGCAGCTGTTATAATGATAAAAATCAGGAATCGCCAAAAAAAAATAAATATTTGAATGTGTAGCGCCTTACGCGACACATTCTGTTATTTACGCTCATACCTGCAAATGCAACATAACCGTTTTAACCTCGTGAAATCAATAAAGTTTTGCTAAAAGAAACATAAACAAAAAACGTCACAAAAATCTTTTTGGGGACAAAATACCTCGCAGCAGATATAATGATTTTGCAGTGATCGCACACAACCATATTGTGATGGACAATTGCCAGGAACCCCCGGGGCACAGCGTCTGGGGCGGCCATCTAGATAATCTCTCAGTGGAAGCATCCCGTCTGGACATTTAGTGGGCTGAGTGCAACAGATGTGCTCACCGTTTGGAGATTCCGTACATTCAAAACCTGCAGGGCAGCTCTGTCTGCTGGCGTTAAATTTGCATAGTTGTGGCGCTGAAATATAGCGTCTAATTGCTTGCTTGAAAATATTAAATAATCATGAAGATTTCCACACAAAAATAATATTTTTAAGCATGAATGGACCAATAGATAAATACGCTAGACAAGGTTAACTATTTTTTTAAAAATATCTGCCAATTCTTTATGTTTTCAATTTTTTTACTTAAAATTTATTGAATGCCTTCATTCAAAAAGAAGAAAAAATAGGTTACCACCGTCCGAATAAATTGGGCTGAATATATTTGATGTTCCTGAATCCCAAAGAATTAAGCTTTCTGGCTCTGGACATCTTGCTGGGCTTCTAAAAAATCATATTTTTAGTTTTCGTAAAATCTATAAAGATTTGTGAAAAAAATTTTCCTCTTCCATGTGAATAAATTTTAATTCATTTATTATGAACCATAATTTTAATCCAGCGGGTCGAGATTTCGACGGCCCGCTGCTGCAGGTGTGTTTGTCGCTGATCGGTCCTTTTTATTTGGCCCGCAGCGACACATATTTTCCATTTTTTTTTGTATAATTATAATTTTTTATTTTAAACAAACTAACTAGTCGCGTAAGTATTAAATCTGAGACCAGTCCCTTCTTCTAAAAAAAGTTCAAAATCATGGCTCTCCTGCTCTCGTTTGCCCATTTGCTGGCCGGCCCGGAATTTCGGCACAATGTAGGGAAAGGTTTGGTGACGCGTTTTTACTGCGCACCAAGCCGGAAATTTTATAAATATTTGAAACTGTATTATTTTTTAACGCGATAATGGTAGTCAACTAACTGCTATTATCGCGTTAAAATTTTCAGAACTTCTAAATTGCAAAAAACTATTCATGATTTGCGTTTATATATTTTGTTCTGGGGTATCAAAGTGGGGCGAGTAAAAAAATTGGAGATCTTCACGTTTATTTGTCTTCATTTTTTATCTTCAATTTTTACTAACGCTTATCGATTGAAAGTTATTCTATAGCGTCGTAGTTCTGTGGAAATCTTAAAAGCATTGAACAACTACCGTACAAATAGGGTAGTGCATTTAATTTCGGCACTTCTCCAAATTGGGCATTTTTGATTTTGGACTATATCTTTGGTAATCATGGACGGAATACGACGTTTGATAGCTCAAATGAGAGATAATTATATGCAGATGACTGTCGTGAGCTTTTTATGTGTTATGTTATGATATTTTCATGTGAAATTGTGTGATTTATAAAAAATAAAATTGTTACTTGTTTTTAGAACATGGGTATTTCATGATTACGAAATAAATTGGTTTAAAAATTAAACTGGCCTGATAAAATTTAGTCTATTTTCCGAATTTTTAGTCCCTGTGGTTCAACGTTGCGTCTGTGGTGAGCAATCGTTATAAAATAAAATCGTGTAATTTCGGTATACATTTATTGCTGTAGGTAAAAACGGGTTGAATTAGTGGTCGGGTGCGTTAAATTGTAGTTGTAAATGGTTAAAAGACAACGTTGAAATGTGTAGGATCATAGCACTGCACTTAAACTCGATTAAGGTTTTTTTTAAAAAATGCCGAAATTAAAAGCACTTTTTCCCAAATTTTGCTTATTTTGATACCATTTGGTATTTTAGCTGTAACTTTTTTGCCAGTTACACGTTGAACAACAAGTAGAAGCTTAAATTAAAGAAAACTGTCTGGAAATAATGATAGGCTTTTAAATTTTTGAAAATGATAATTTTTTGACTGAGAAACAATTGATTGTTTGTAAAGTGCAATTTTCCATTTTTTTAAAAACTGATTTAATTAAGTAAAAAAAACTACTTTTGTACAGTGAAACTTTTGTGAAGCAACGCAGTACCGTGAAAGCTTCACAATGAGCTATCAAACATGAAAATCGGGCCATACAGTGAAAAGTTACATCACATCAGAAAAACAAAAAAGTGCCGAAATTAAATGCACTACCCTAGAAGGTTTTTACCACCGTGATTAAACTGTGTTTGCAAATCGTCCGGGCGTTCGCGTTCACTCATCAACTTTTAATCCAATTCGCCAGGAATTTCGTATGAGTTGTTAATTAAAATTAATGAAATTTCAGATTGTTATTGGAAATGTGGAGCGCTTTTGTAAGGGTGCAAGCATTATTAAAATATATTTTTTTAAAATTTACTAACCTACAACACAAGGATATATTGTTCTGGTTTGGTATGCATTCAAAACCAACTGGACAGGTTCTCAGAAATTCTCCGCTGCGGCACAACTGTGGTTGGTTTGTTACACGGTTGAGAGCAAGTTCCACCCCGCCCGGGCAACCTCCTTAATAGATGAATCCCACGCAGACGTAAGAAATAAAATATAGCGTTAAATTAAGAAACAAATTGCATGCTCACGCAAATTAAACCGTGTGGTTTAGTTTGCATGAGCCTGGTTGGCGCGCAACTGATTGGTCCCAAATTCCCCATGAACCAGTGTTAATTCCGTATGACATTGAGAAATGTATTTGCAAACTAAAATTTGTTTCAAAACAATTTTAATCCTAAAAACGTTAAAAAAATTTTTTAATTTTTTCCTAAGCAAAGCCCTAAAATCACGCTATGTTTTATCATGACAAACTTTATTTTGAATTTCCAAATGTTAAAATTTGAAGGAAAAATTACAAGCACACTATAGGCACCTTGCACTGGAACTCGGTTTATACATAAAGTATGCAATATACATAAGTGTCACCATGATGGATAATTACCGTATCTCCTACTTATATCTTTCGTAGTATGCAAGTCAACCGATCGAAATTTCGCGCGCTTTCGATCGCCTCATCTGCATACTACGAAAGATAAGTAGGAGATACGGTAATTATCCATTATGGTGACGCTTATGTATATTGCATACTTCATGTATGAACAGAGTTTTAGTGCAAGGTGCCTATATTTATAAGAAATTGACACTGTTTTATATGGATTTTGTAATGTTTATAAGGATTTTAGCCTATGGGGAATTTGTCCATGGGGTTTTTGTACATACCCAACCCATACGTTCAGCAGTTTTTGTGCGGTTTTCCAACAAAAAATTAAGGTGCTTCGACAGTTGCGAACGTTCTTTTAAGATCTCAATCTTATGTAGTTTCGTGAAAATGGTCGATTATTTCCTACTTATGTAATTGTATACAATTGTGTTCCGTTTAAGAGTACGCCTGCATACATATGGGTGTGGTGCCTTCCTTCTTGCGCAGATGAAGGTATATATTTTATTGTTTCTTTCCAAACTTTTACTCAGAATACATATGTTTCTTAGAAATAAATTGTTTCAATTTACTTTTTGTGTATATTTTTCCTAAATAATAACTTCCTATCAAAAATTTTCTAATAAAAAATCAAAACCAAGTTTTCACATCAGTTATTGGTCTCCAGTTAATTTAAAAAACTAAGAAAAACGGCCAAAATCAAAAAATCTAATAATTTCTACCAATTTGTCATTCACAGTGTGCGCCACTAATAGACAAACAAATCGTATTTTGTTTATTCTCATTATGTTAAACTAGCCTTGAAAAATTCTCTAAGAGTCGAGAAGGAAAAAGGGGCTATTTCTCCCTGGGCGTATGTTTAGACAGAAAAGATGTGGACTAGTCTAAGATGGACTCTATATGAACTATAGGAAATTTACATTTGGTTTGTCCAGCTGCCCACTGAAAAAAAATTCTACCTATGATAATGATTTGTTTACACGTTGAACTAATTACACAGCACTGTTACTTTTTTCTTTAGTCTAATGAAATGTCATTTGAAAAAACCATACTCACAGCAATCTTTGACAAGTGCGAAATCGCCACTTTCTCAATTAGAATGTTATATTTATGTGTAAAAAACGACTATAAATTTGAAAAAGTGGTGATTTCGTGCTTGTCAAAAATTGCTGTATATGATTTTTTTAGTTGACATTTTATCAGACTAAAAAAAATTGCAACAGTGCTGTGTAATTAGCTCAACATGTAAACAAATCATTATTATATGGTAGAATTTTTTTTCAGTAGGCAGCTGGACGAACCAAATGCAAATTTCCTATTGTTCACATAGAGTCCATCTCAGACTAGTCCACATCTTTTTTGTCTAAACATACGCCCGGGGAAAAATCGCCCCTTTTTCCTGCTTTACTCTTAGAGCTTTTTTCAAGGCTAATCATGAATTCTATCAGGCTGAAATTGATTAGGTGATAAAGTAACCACTCGTTCTTTGAGAAAATATCACGAGGAAAGAACACCTGACGCAACTTAATAATAATTGGTTACATTATCTCTGAAAACTTTTTTTATTATTTCTATTCTCAAGCGTTCATTCTTTATTTCTTCCTGACGGCAAGCGGTTACGCCCTGAATTTCAGCCTGATGGATTTTAACTTTAGTCTACCACTTTTTTAATCGAATTAAAAAAATTATCTAATAAACTATAGTTTTAGCTGCGCAATAACATAGTTTTACAATAATTCCGTTGCCGGGATATGTTCTATTAATAGTTTTAATATATCAATAGAGGACGTATTTGTCGTTTAAATAAAAATGTGAAAAACTTTGTTGACATTTTTAACTCTTTGTTTATGGTTGATAAATTGAATTTTTAAATTAAATGTAAAAAATTAGAGTCTTAGCTACACAATAACATAAAACTGAACTAGTGCTCAGCTAAGTTGTTAATATAAATTTAAATTTTGTTGTCAACAATTTAAATTTTGAATTTGGACAATAAAAAAATGGCTCCTAAAATAATTATTGCGCGATTTTCCACCCTTTTAAAAAGCCGATATTTATTTCTGAATAATCATTAGGGGGGTGGTTACCCGGGGTAAATCGAATTTTGAATTCTAAGAGGGTGTCCCAGGGAGGTCCGGACCCCCTAGTTTTTTAGGGGGTCGACCCGGGGTGCGAAATTTTGAAGTCTAGAGGGGAGTCGAGTGGGGTTTGGTGTCCAAAACAAAACAGTTTTAAACCATAATAACTTTGATAATTGTTCCTTTTCTGAAGAATCACGACGATTAATTAAATGTACACAAAGATCTCGAGAAGAAGCGGAAATAATTCGTATTATAACGGTAGTTAACTAAAAAAACATAAGTAAAAAAATATAGACAACCGTTTGTTTTAGAAAACTGTTGAGAAAAAAAAGAGTAAAATAGTTGGTTTTCTAAACTTTTTATGCTCATTTTTTTAGTTCACCAACGTCATATACTAATTACATTTAATTCTTCTCGAAACCTTTGTGTACAATGAATTAACCGTCGTAATTGTTCATAGACGCCTTGCACTGGAACTCTGTTTATACATGAAGTATGCAATATACATAAGCGTCACCATAATGGATAATTACCGTATCTCCTACTTATCTTTCGTAGTATGCAGATCAACGGACCGATAAGGCCCGAAATTTCGATCGGTTGATCTGCATACTACGAAAGATAAGTAGGAGATACGGTAATTATCCATTATGGTGACGCTTATGTATATTGCATAATTCATGTATAAACCGAGTTCCAGTATTTTATTGAATAAAAAGCGATATTTTGCCGTAAAAAAGGTGTAAAAACATGAATATGTAATGAAAATTCACGTTTTTGGAAGAAAATCTAGTATAAAAAAAGACCTAAAGTTTTTCCGAGAGGAGAGGGGGGGGTTTAGATTTCAAATTCTAAAGGGGGTTAGGGGTAAAAAATTCGGAAATTTGGGGGGAGGGGGGTCCCTAGATTTTCGTCTAAGGGGGGTCCCAAAATTTCAAAGCTAGGGGGGTGAACCCCACCCTGCCCCCCCCCCCCTTTCTCACCTATGGAACTGATGCGTTTTCCGTCA
The DNA here is from genome assembly GCA_030248175.1 of Microlaimidae sp. YZB2_3. Classification (NCBI taxonomy): domain Eukaryota; kingdom Metazoa; phylum Nematoda; class Chromadorea; order Desmodorida; family Microlaimidae; species Microlaimidae sp. YZB2_3. The sequence continues at coordinate 2,879 of JASAMX010019539.1, read as the reverse complement.
CCAATTAGAATCTGAAAACTGCTTCTGCTGTTATGGTGCAGTTTCTATGAGGGGGTGTCGGTTGTTTGTTCTGTACAATCCTTATGTTTGCCAAAAGGCTGTTATTGTGCGGTCAGGAGTTTTTATTTTATTTTTCCATTTTTTTTTATTTTGATCAATAAATCGATAACAATGACATAATAATAATAAGAAGAACAAGGTTTTGAATTTCAAAATTACTTACGTTCTCTAATAACGATTGGCGCAGCGCCGCGAAGCTAAATCTCCCTGTGGCGCTCACGCGCCACCCATAATTTCATAGTTAAATATTGTTTGCTGTTACCATTGTTTGTTCAGTGATCTGCTTGGTTGGTGATCCCTTGCCGGACAGACACAACCCTTCTTTGCTGCAGGGCTGCGGTGTAGACAGCGATTGTCCAATTAATTATAGTTGTGTACCCAGGAAGAAAAAGATGTCCGCTTGCTGTCCTTCTAGAGGTGCGTTTTTAAATTATTATCCTTATCAATAGGGTAACTGACTAAAATTCGGCCAGAGCTAATTTCGGCCACCGATTATTAGTTATGATTACTACATTAGTTTTCCCTTAATTCTTATGGACCACCCAAAAGTATAAGGTTAAATACTACATATCAATAATCGGCACGTCAGAAAATTATAGGTAAAATAATCTTAATTGCAAACGTGGGCGTGGTTTATTTTTCACCTTTTTATTAATTTGAATAATTGCTACGGTACATTTGAATATGCAGATAATTTGGCGATGTGAACCATTTAAATCTAATCGACTGCTCGGCCGGTGGTCCTTGCGTGCAAAAAAACGTGCGCTAATGTTATATTCTAAGAAAACTTGGAAACGTGCCCATAAATAATTTCTGCTATACCATCATTACGTCGATTGATCGATTTTGTTGATGACAAAAAGTTCATATTTATTATTGACAGTTCCAAAAAGACGAAAACTTAAGTGTGCGGTGCGGAGTCAAACTTTTTGTCTTCGATTTTTTATAATTTTTTGTGAAAACCTTACCCTTGCCCCCAATAGCCCACAAAATTTTTTTCAACAAAATATCTCGAGTGGTTCAGGAGTAATGAACCCCCAAAAATGGCGTTTTTCGGCAATTCTGTACGTGAAAGATTGCTCAATGGGTATAATGATTTGAGTTACAACTTATACACTCGAAAAAAGCGGCTACTTTTTACTTTAATTTGATACCTTGATCGTTAAGATTGGTGCAGTATTTGTCGAGGTATTGCGTTTCTCGTACAAAAACACTCGATTTTTTCGCTAAAAACATACGAAGTAAAGGAAGGAAAGGTTAAACAAACTTCACAAAATCACTGCCGTCGTTTGGTGTCTTTAACGAAAAAATCGCGGGTTTTTTGTACGGGAAATGCAATATTTGGACAAATACTGCACCAATCTTAATTGTATCAAATCAGAGTAACAAATGACTGTTTTTTTGAGTGCATAATTTGTAACGTAAATCGTAATATCCATTTAGCAATTTGTCACGTACAGAATTGTCAAAAAATGCAATTTTTGAGGGTTCACTACTGCTGAATCAATGGAAATATTTTGTTGAAAAAATTTTTGTGGACTATTGGGAACAGGGGTAAGGTTTTCACAAAAAACTATCAAAATCGAAGACAAAAAGTTGACTCCGCACCGCACCCCACCTTTAAGCTACAATAACTTTCTCGTAAAAGCCGGTGTCGCATGATATTTTCCACCCCTCTATTTATCGTCGGCCGGCGATTTCCTCATAGCGCGATGCCATGATATTTTCGCCCCCATTATTATATTTTCACCCCCCTGTAATTTTCATTTAAATAATGAGTATTTTTTTAGTTTTATGATGTTTTTGTAACCAAGTTTTTTTTGCATTTAAATGTATTTTTTATATAATTTTTTACAAAATAATTTACTTTTCGCGCGTAAACCAATATTTTACAAATACATACAACAATTTCTACATCATTATTTTATGTTTTTTTTTTCAAAACAATTTTAGAATCATTCAGAATAAAAATTATCAAAGACGCACCGGATTATAGTTTTATTATGAGACGTAAAAATATTACAGAATGAATAAGGTTATTATTTTATTTTGAAAATAACACATTTTATTTCGTGGTTTTTAAATAAATTTTGTTGGGCGACTCAGTCACGTGCGTTGAATTGTTAATAAGATTTAATTTAGCTTATATTTTAGCTTCAACAAAAATTTGAAACACAAAAATAAAAGAAAAATATGCGACTTTATATAGTGATGTTTGTTTTTTATCTCTGAGCTCCGTAGAAGAACTTGCCTTTTGGGACTCCATATTTTTAAAAACGATAAAAAATAGTCTTAGAAATATATAAGAATAACTGAAGAGATAAAATAAGCTTAAATAAGCCGAAGCTAAGCTTCTGTTTTTGAGGCTTCGGATCATCCCCAATAGTGATTTTTCTCGGAGCTGTGAGCTCCAGAGCAGACTCGGATTCCGGACCTCTATTTTTTTTTGAATTTCATTTTTTATTAGTTGAATAGTGATGCCATGGATTATTTTTTAAAATTTTTTGTAATCTAATTTTTTACAAAACTTATTTAAAACACTCAAAATAGTCTTAATATTACATAATAATATTATTTAAAATGTATTTCAAGCTTAAATAGGCCTAAAACCGCTTATTTAAGGGGCTGAGCTTCGAAGCTCCCTCCCCTTTAAATGACCGGAGCTCTAAAGCATGATATTGGAGGGTTTCAACACCAATAATTCACAGGAACCTTGAATCTTTTGTTTATTTGTGTGTTATTTTTGAAATCGTAAAGCCTTATATTTAAAAGTTTTTTGTAAACTTTTTTTTTCAAAAAAAAGTATAAAATCATTCAAT